>PVIW01005559.1:0-104059 GCA_004026585.1 Noctilio leporinus | reverse complement strand
ATAGTTTTCCATCCCTTCACTCTCAATCTGTGTCGATCTGTTGTTCTGAGGTGGGTCTCTTGAAGACAACATATATGTGGGTCATGTTGTCTTATCCATTGGGCTACCCTATGTCTTTTGATTGGTGCATTTAATCCATTTACATTTAAGGTTATTACTGATTGATACTTATTCATTGCCATTCTCTCCATTTGTGTCTATATTCCTCTTTGGCTTTCTCTGTTTCTTCATTTCATTTGTTTACTTATTTTTAGAGCAGACCCTTTAGCATTTCTTGCAATGCTGAAAATTAATTTTTTAAATGTCCACAACTATGAACTAATTCCAACTAATCCCATCCCAATGTATATAAAGCAATGTGACTTTGTACAGTATTTTTCAAATATCTTTCAGGATATATATACCACTACAGTATTGAAAGGGTTAAGGCCCAATCCATGAGCCCAATGTGTCCAATTAGAAATGTTCTATTGTTCTGTGGTGGTGTTCTCAGTGTGATCAGAAGCTGTAATGATGACAGAATTCAATCAATGAAGCACTGCAAGGGGCAAGACCTCTCTTTTTCCCAAAGAATCAGAAATAAAAAAGGCAAATTTTATTCAAAGGTTAAGGGAAAGGTGTGATTCTGAGTGCTATTGTCTCTATGCTCAAGATGGGTTTTTGGACAAGTTCTCTGGACTGATTAATACCCAAGCAAGGAAACTATATATATAAACTAAAACTGTTTGTGATATGCTTGAATTAAAGGCAACACTGACCCTGGCTAATGTGTCTTGGTGGTTTGAATGCTGGTCCACAAACCAAAAAGTCACTGGTTCAATTCCCAGTTAGGGTACATGGTCTGGGTTTCAGGCCAGGTCCCTATCTGGAAGCATGCAAGAGACAATTAATTGAGTATCTCTTGCACATTGATTTCTCCACCTCTCTTTCTCCCCCTGCCCTGCTTCCCCTCTCTCTAAAAAAAAGTAAAGAAATATATTTTTTAAAGGCAACACTGATTTGAGAGTTATGCAACATATCTTGGTTGGGGAAAAGAGATTCTTCCCCCAATACCACAAATCTCTGGCGCATCAATAGCTTCTGTCCATCAGGAAGTACATGAGCTCTCTTAGTGGCTTTGGGATGAAAGTGTGGCTTCCATACAATGAGATCTTTTTATAAGGAGAATTAGCCTCATCAGGGAAGGGGTGATGGTGGTTTCACATGCTAACTTAACAGTCACTGAGGAAGACATCATATAAAGGAGAATGGCAGGTGCCCCATGTAATACGTTCACACCTGAGATATGGTGTCAAGTCTTCCAGGCAGAGAATTTGGAGGACCCTGAAGGCAAGCTGTCAATGCCACAGCAATAGATACAGTCATAGTCTGAGACATACAATGAAACGTGTGAAACTTGGCATGCATTTCACTGGGATCTGGGAGGGAGTATACCAAACTGAGGAAATGGAGAGGTTGGTTAAAAAACTGATTTTTATCCAGCAAGCCTGCACTTTCAGGAAAAAAAAAAACAACAAATAAATTATGAGTCCAGGATATGGCAAAAAATTAAGATCCCATGGAAATGGATGGCCTGAACACTAGAGGGAACACGTGTGCCAGCAAAGTGATAGGACAAGTGAGTCCAGAGAAAGAATTCTGGCAAACAATGCAGACCAAAAAGAAGCCACGGGTATTAATGCTTTGGACTCAAAGGGGTAAACCCAGTCCAACTGGCTCAAGCACAATGAATACTGATGAGGTTTATAGTTCGGCGGTGAGGGAGACAAATGGAGTCAGACTGAAATTAGGAGATCAGAAAATCCTCCAGACGTGTTCTGTCTCTATCCCGTGGCTCTGCCTTCTGGCATCTTGGCTTCATGCTCAGGCAGGATTTTTCCCCGGGCCACAGCAAAGTGGCTCAAGTGCGGCAGCAAGTTCAGTTCCTGCCGGGCCAGCAAGCTCAGAGAAGCAAAGCAGACACTTCTTGCCTAATCATTTCAACATGTCTGCCAACAGGACGAGCCGGAGACCCAAAGCTGACTCTTCAGTGGTCTCGCTTGGTTTACAAGCCTATCCATGACCCAAATGTTGTATCAGGGGACGAGCATGTCATGAACGCTCCTGCAGAGTGCACATGGCTGCCTCTGGAAGTGAGATGTGAGGTCAACTGGACCTCAACAGCATGGGGAGAACATGGTCCCTGGGTGGTTTCTTAACTAGAACATGATGAACTGTTACCAATAAAAAAGCAAAGGATGCTTGACAAAATAAGCAATAAATATTCATTGCACCCATGTACTGAAAAACTCATTCATAGGCTAGGGAGAGAGAATCACTCAGAGTTATTGCTGACTATAACAGCTAACTAAGAGGGAATACACAGTGTTATACTTCCAGTAGTAAAAAGTGGGTACATGCATGTAAGTGTGCATATTGCTGATTCAGTATACCATAACTGCCCTGAAGTGTCCGTCATAAAAGCTGAAGTTGGTTTTTGCTTTTACTACTTTCCTCTAGGTTTGGATTATTATTCCAAATTCTTTAGTTTTTCAATGTTTAAGAAATGTACACCTACATCTTTTGCCATATGACTTTGCAATTCCTCCTGTTAGAGTAGACAGTATATTTCTGTGTGTCTCAATTTGACCAATGCACATTGGTAAGCAAAGGTTACCAATGTTCTTTCATGGTTAGACTCAGACCCTTGTGTTTCTGCCTTGAACTGTAAAACAAACAAATCTTGAGAAGTCACTGATTGAGGAAAACGAAGATGACATGACTTCAACTTAGAGTCTGGCATCTGTTTATTTATTTATTTTTATCCTCACCCAAGAACATTTTTTTTCATTGTTTTGAGAGTGAGACAGAGACATTGATGTGAGAAATGTTGATTGGTTGTCTTCTTGTACACACACCAACTGAGGATTCAACCCTGCAACCTTTCCATCCATGGGACAATGCTCCGACCAACTGAGCCACGCTGGCCCGAGCTCTAAGCCTGCACACTAAAAACGCTTTCATAGAGTACCTCTAAAAGTAAACCTCTTTAAAACTGTATTTTTGCAGAAAACAGTCTCTCTCAGAAAATTTCTCTTGACAGTTTTAATTTTTTAAACTGTTTTTGTTACATGGATATAAATTTTATTGGTTTAGTATCTTTAGAATGCAAGATAGAACATACTTTATACCAAATGATGCTTTTTCTCTTGAATGAAAATTTTAAAAGTCTATTTTCATTGAAAGAGAATTTTGCCAGATATAATTCTATAGTTTAATTTTAAAAGTATATTAATACTCATAATGCTATAGGAAAACATTTTACGTCTAAACATTCTTCTACAAAACCAGCAGTACTACTATGACCACCAGCTCCTGGCACATTGAGGCACTTTGTTTAATTTTTTCCTGTCTTGAGATGTCACTTGACTGACAGTTACATCACATCGAAGGATAGTTCCATTTATCCATCCCCAATTATGTACAGATAGTGAGTAGGAAGCAGGGTGTCATTCACAAGCCATTATTTCAACATGACAGAGGAAGCCTGGGGTGTGGACTGACAGATACAGGTTCCTGGAACCTGGACCAATGGAAGACTAGCAGCCAGTGTGTTTTCCATGGAGCAGGGGGATCCAGACTCTTTTAAATGCACAGCTAGGGGCTGGGGGAGGAGGAAAGCTAACCCTACAGGTAATGCACACTCACTACAACCTAGCAAACTAATTCTGTTTCTAGATCAACACAAGGAACAATAGTCCCTAGAACTTCCCAGTGATAATATAGGATTATCTTGTGTGTGATAGCCTTTATATTCAGAAATACCATTGCTGGTATCCACACACCAAACCTAATGGAAAAGTAGTGGCAGAAAATGTACTTCACTGGTTAGTTTCATTCCACCTTCCCAACCTATTTCCCACTGGTATTCCATAAACCCCACCTCTAGCCTCAGTAGTCAATGGATTGACTCACCTCCAGCCTCTTTCATTTTTTTGTGCTTTGGTGACATCATAACTTCTTTCCATTTGGGACACCCCTCCCACCTTCTTCTTCCTTACAGATCCTCCTTGTCCACACCAAGACCTTCCTTTCCCATAAATCTTTCTCATACCACCTGACCACACACATATCTCCCTCCTTCCAAATCAAACAATTTACAATCCAAACTTGATTTGCATAACATTGACTATTTTCCTCTGTTTTCATGAGCATATCATATAGTTATATTCTGTTTCTCAATTACACTTTGTGCTTGGACATGGGTAGCATGTTTTGAAGAGGAGTGCTGTGCACTTGATAAATATGTATTGGGTTGGTTAATGTGCATATGCTTTGCAACATACATGTTTACCTGATCTGTTTTAGTTGTGGCCCTATAACACACATACGATCACAGTACACAAAGCTGAGACTGAAATTCCTGCTGGTGGCTTTCTTGCAGATCCCAGGACCTAGAGCTGAATTAGAAATACCAAAGTCAAGAGGGATTTTCCATTAACTAATAATGTTCAGCTCATGGCACAGAGGCAGAACCTGGCCAGATTTCAACTTAAAGTAGAATTCTACCTTCTGCTCCAAGTTCAATGCTTTGAGATTTTTTCTTCTTTCAGTTAGATTGTGGGAGGAATATCAAATTGATAGCATTTAGCATTAGAATAAGAAGCACATCTTTACTGAGAAAAGAAAGTATACATTTAAGCAGAAATAACAGTTAGTACATTATACGTGTTTACAATTTCTCATTTAATACAGCAAACTACAATGGAAGATATTCTTTTCATTTAACAGTGAGGAGACTAAGATTCAGAGAGGTGTACCAAAGACGTTCTTTGACAAACCTGATTATGAAAATAGAATTGTTTCTTGATTGAAAAACATCTTCAAAAGTGTCCAATAAAGCCCTGACTGGTGGCTCAGTGGTTCGGAATTGGCCTGTGAACTCGAAGGTCTCTGATTCAATTCCCAGCCAGGGCATATAACCCAGGTGCAAGCCAGGTCTCCAGCCAGGTCTGTAGCTGGAGGCAAGTGAAAGGCAACCATACATTGATGTCTCTCTCTCTCTGCCTCTCTCCCTTCCCCTCTCTCTGAAAATAATAAATAAAATCTTTTTTAAAAAAGTATCCAATGAGAATGTATTGGACCCAGCAGAGTTGCAATTATAGGGAAATAATAAATATTACCTATTACTCCAGTGTAAGTGGTACTTTTAAACATACCTACTTCTCCCTGAAAAGAGATTATATAAGTGGCTCTGACCCACACGTCTCTTTTTTTCTTTTCCCAGAGTTCATGTTCAAGGGCACAAAAGAGCAAACAGGCTATGTGTTTGCCCATCTGTTCAATTTCTTGTGAAAGACCTTTAAAGGTCTTTTAATATATCACTTTCCCTCTGTTTTTTAAGAAGTGTTGTTTTTATTGGCATTCTTAAATGATTTCTTCCAAAACCTTGTGATTTTCTTCAACAACTTGTAAGCTGCATCTAATGTACATAGCTTCCCTTCTTTATGTCTAGTTTTTGTTTTATTTTATTTTTTAAGACATTAGCAGGAGCAAACAAAACAGAAGGAAAATTGAGACTCAGTTAAATTAGCTCTGAGTTAAGACACTAAAAAATTTTTCTAGTCTCTTTTGGAAGGGATTTGCTTTGATGGATCCTTAAGAACAAAATGCAAGTATTCAAAACATTTCTGTTTAAATAATTAGAGATTTTTCTATCCTTTGCGAGGACTGTTTTGTTTACCTCTCTTTACCACAGAAAATGATCTCTTTAGAGGTCTGACTTATAAACATAGGTGTCCTTTAGGAAACATTTATCAAAAATTTGTCTAGTACCTAAGTGCAATTTATCTGGAAGTTGAAGGGTAATAATAATGACACTAATAATCATAATACTGAGATGACTCTGAGAAGACGCTGAGCAAACATCTCAGCCATCCTGTGATCAGTCATCTATGATGATGTTTGTTGGCTCAGTTTTGACTTATCAAAAATTAGCTGACTATATAGACATTGGTTGATTTCTCTCTGTTCTGTTCCATTGTTCTATGTGTCTGTTTTTATGCCAGCACCATACTGTTCTGGTTATTATAGCTTTGTTATATAGCTTGAAATAATGCAGTGTGATGTCTCCAATTTTGTCTGTCCTTCTCAAGTATGCTTTGGCTATTCTGGATCACTGGTTCCATATGAATTTTAGGATTTTTCCCTATTTTTGTGAAAAATGATAATGGAATTTTGATAGGAATTGCATTAAATTTGTAGATCACTATGGGTAGTATGGACATTTTTAACAATATTCATTATTCCAATCCAAGAACACAGGATATCTTTGCATTTATTTGAGTCTTCTTCAATTTCTTGGATGAGTGAGTATCTTATAGATTCAGTGCGTAACTCTTTTACCTCTTTGATTAAATTTATTCCTAAGTACTTTATTTTTAGGCTAAAATAAATGTGATTGCTTTTCCTAATTTCTCATTCCAATAGTTCATTGTTAGTGTAAAGAAACCAAGCCAACTTTTGCACATTGATTTTGTATCTTGAAACTTAGAACTGAATTGTATTATCAGCTCTAACACTTTTTTATTTGAGCCTTTAGGAGTTTCCATTTATAAGATCATGCCATCTGGAACCAGAGACTTCACTTCTTTTTTTCTGATTTGGATGGCTTGCCTAATTAATTTTGCTAGGACTTCCAGTACTATGTTAAATAGAAGTGGTGAAAATAGGTATGCTTGTCTTGTCCCTAATCTTAAGAAAATAGCTTTTAGCATTTTACCATTAAATATAAAGATAGCTGTGGGCTTGCCATGATGGCCTTTACTATGCTGAAATACATTCCTTCTATATTTAATTTATTGAGAGTTTTTACCATGAAAGGTTGTTGAATTTTGTCAAATAATTTTTTGCTTCTACTGAGATCCCATGCTATTTGTGGTCTGAGAAATAAGAGTTCATCAAGAATGAATTAGCTTGGGAAGAATTAGAAAGAATAAAACTATCTCTAGTCCACGGCCATATCTTTACTAATAATTCTTTCCTCAAAAATGATATATTTTTCTTCTCTTCCTCTCATTATCTCAATTTATTTTACAAATAATCGCCAAGCTCTTATGTAATATGTGCCAAACATTATCCTGAGACTAAAGGTGCAATAGACTGAGGGAGTAAAACAGTGCAATTAAAGATCCAAATGAGTCCTTATGTCTGTCAAACAGAAGATAAGCCAGTATATATACATGGAAAAGAGCAGTCAGTGAGAGAAAAGGAAAACTAGGAGAAAGACTCACAGAAGCCAAAGGAAGAGAGGAGGAGGGAGTGGCTCAGCATTTTGAATACTGTTGAGAAGTAATATCAGAGAATGGTAGAGAAGTACATTGAATTAACAAGAAATGTTCTTGATGATGTTTACAAGAGAAGATTCCATGAAATGTTAATGCTGGAAAATTATGAAAATGACTGGTGTTGAACATGCAGTTTCGTATTGTTCAAACCACCCGATGTTATAACTTTGTGGTGAAAACACAAAAAAATATTGACTAGGAAGGGGAGTAAATGAATGAACTAAACCTAGAAGAAACTTTGGAGTCATGAATTTTTTGTTTGAAAGACTCTAACATGTGTAATCTGAAGGGAGTAATCTGGCAGAATGGGAAAGACTATCAAATCAGAAGACAAAAGATAATCTAAGAAATAAAGTCCTCAGAAAAACAAAAATTGAATGGCATGGTATTATTAACACAAGTGGTAGAATGTGGTACACTTTCTTCATTAAGACAGGAATTAAGAAGGATAGGATAGGGCAAAGAATAGATTTTTAGGTAAAAATGAAAGAGTTTCTTTGTTATGGTTTCTATTTTCTCTCTTTTTTTTTTTTTTTTTGCAATGTATGGTTGCCTTTCACCTGTCTCCAGCCATGGATCTGGCTGGAGACCTGGCTTGCAACCTGATTATGTGCCCTGACTGGGAAATCGAACCAGCGACCTTTGGGTTCGCAGGCCGGCACCTTATCCACTGTGCTACCAGCCAGGGCCTCTCATATGCTTTTTATAAGAAAAATAACTGAGTTATTAAAAAAAAAAAGAAGAAGAAGAAGAAGGCCTAGAGGAGAGCCTTAACAAAACCCACTTTTATTTTTTTTAATGTTTATTTATTGATTTTAGAGAGAAAAAGGTAGGAAGAGAGAAACATCGATTTGTTGTTCCACTTATTTATACATTCATTGGCCAATTTTTGTACGTGCCCTGACTGGAATCAAACATGTAACCTTGACCTATCAGGGTGATGCTCTACCCGACCAGGAGCAACAAATCCCACATTTCATGTCAAGGTGAAAGACAATAAGTAGATAGAGAATCAGGAGGAAACCCTGGTTCATCTGGTATCGTGAAAGCCTTAAATAAACATCCATCCATATTGAGGCACAGGGTAGGGGGTGGGGAGAACAAAGGTAAAACAACAAAACCAGCATCAAATTAAAGCCATTAGATAGAGAAAGAAAAGGAGAAAAGAATACAGAGAAAGAAAAAGATCCGTGAGCTCCATATAATTAAGAAGTATGGATTGTGTAATTTCAGTTTATTTTTTAACTTACTAACTGTAAAAGAGCTTTCTTCTTGTTGAAGCCACTCAAATGTTGTTAACTTTCACCGGAGTTATCATTACGTCAGTTATCCCTAATTGCTCAAAACACTGTACTATGGAGAAGTAAATACAGGTATCCATTAGTGATCCGTTGCCTGAGTAACTGGTGTTAATGTCAACAAGCATATTTATCAAGATGCCTATCTGAGTTCTTAGATGTTTCTTTTTAATTAATTAATTAATATAAATGTATTAGATTAATTGGGGTCAGAGTGATTAATAAAACGATGTAAGTTTCCGGTGTAGAATGCCACAATATATATAATCTGTACATTGTATTTATGTTCACCACCCAAAGTCAAGTCGACTTCCATCTCCATCAATCCCCCTTTACCCCCTTCTGACTCCCCACCCCCCTTTCCCTCTGGTAACCACCACACTGTTGCCTGTGCCCATGAATTTTTTTTGCTTGATCCCTTTTCCTTTTTCACCCAGCCTTCCAACTCTGACAAATAGGTTAATGGGAGTCTTCTAAAATCTAACAAAATATTGATTGCAATTACTTTATAATTATACATTTAATGTGATTTTTTTTTTTTTTTTGCTTTACTGAGTTTTCAAGTTGATTACTTACTAGTTTTACCAAAAATTAATGAATTATAAGAATTTATGTATGTATAAAAAAGGCAAACACTCAGTTATTTCTCTGGGTATATTTGTATTTAATTCAAATTGTATAATTTAGATTCTGCATGAATTGCAATAAATGGGTCTTCAGCAGAGTTACTAATAGAAAAGTGGGCGTTGCCATCACGGGAGACATAGATTTTAATTCCTGTACACTTGTCACCGATTTTATCTCCAGAAATAACATCACAGTATGTTCCAGCAGGAAGACCAGTTTGCAAAGTTAAAGATAATGGCCTGTAGAGTAAAAGTTGAAGTTTAACTTGAGTTCAACACAATTCAAAGCAAGAATGCAGATCACCTCTACAACACAGGGCCAAACCTTAACAGCCAAGGGCTCAGTGAGAGGAAAATCCAAACACAAAGATCTTTCCAGTGGAAGCGAATCGTTTCCTCAGGAACAATAACCTTATAGCAAACATAGCGATGTCCTAGTCACTAGTGCGTATTACAAAACACGAAGGTTGAAGACTGCCAGTGAAGAACTGGACTGGATTGCCCCTGTTCGTAAAAGTACTTTCTGCAATAAACATGAATATTTTAATTGTGCCCTCGTTTGAACTGAAGAAAATACAAATTACTTTCAAAAATTAAATTTGATTATTTCTTCAAAAAACAATCTCATTTTTTAAGGTGCTAAAATGAACTTGGAGATTAAAAAAATAACCTTTCTTTGAAGAAGTATATAGTTTGAAATATTAAGCTGTCTCTTACATCTATTTTGACTCTAATATGCATTAAAGACAGAACTTAAAGGACTTGCCATGGATTTTTTTGGCAAGAGGGATCTATGTGATTAATTTTATTCTGTCAGTAAAGTACAATTTCAGCTAGAATGAACTAAGTATGAGTGGAAGTTGTCTGTGGGTGGAGACATTTCAGCCACCTGCAGAAAGGTCTTCTAAGCCCTAGATCTGGTCTCAAATGGAAAACCTAAAACTCTCCTAAGGCAACCCGTTCACCGTAAGATACATGTTCTTTACATGCAGGCTTTAAAACAGTCTTATCACAAAGAGAGTGGGGTGCAGGCAAAGGTCAAAGAAACTGATACAGGGGTAGCTGAGAGAAAGAGCTAGACAAAAAGTATTTCAGTACCAAGACTAGTTTTCCATTACTGGATTTAAATAAAAGAGGGTCAATAGGGTATGTTCTTCTGGGAATTGCACAATCTGCATACCAATGACTGTGTGAGGTGGGTAAGTGAGCAGATAGGAGGCACACAATATGTTAGGTGCACAAAAGTCATTCTGCTTAGGACAGAAAAGTCTCATCAAGAGGAGGTCGAAAGCATAAGAGCCATCGTCATTTCTTTTTCTGGATTTTTAAAATATGTTTTACATCCACTGACTAAAGAGTTTTTCAGGTATAAAAAAGTAAATGAGCAGCAAGAGAAAAGGATAAACCCAGACCACATCTGTGTAGAATATCATTTCTAATTGATATCTACTCACCAGTCATCATTGTTAAAGACAATGAAGCCTCTGTTTCCTCTTCCAAAAGCTACTTGGTTGCTGCCATTATCCCACCAGTTAGTAAAAGGTTGACCATCAACTACATTACGAAACATAACCATGTTCCTGAAAAGGGAATGTGGTACATTTGCTATGAGTCCTTCAGCAGGTTCAAATAGGATGGGAGGGAAGTTTATGATTAGAGAACATCTCCAAGAAAACTGTCCCACCTTATTTGACGCCACCGATGCTCACAGACCCAGTCGTTGCCACAGGTCGTGTCTGGGTTGATCGTCACTTCTTTAATGACTCCATTTGTATTGGGTGGCCCCATCCAATCATTAATATCCTTCATTAGCAGAAAGAATGAAGAAGGCTCAGATTTTTCATATAAAGTATTGTTGCCTCTTCCTTCTGCAGTACACCACACCCCATCTGTCCTGGGTGTGTCCCTGGTGCAAATGCATTGGAATCCAGCTCCTTCAGCAAAGCCCTTTACCAGGTCCTCAGCATCGCCTTCCAGCTTCTCACTTGCTGGTATATTTCAAAGGGAAGATTTTTTACCCTCCCACTTTCTTTCTCAGGAAGTGCAATGGCTTCTTACAACACTGTAGGCAGTGCGATAACATTGAAACAGCTAGGAGTTTAGGGTTCGAAACAGCAGGATTAAAACATTTTACTATTACTAGGAAAACTCAATCAATATGCATAACCTCTCTGTGCCTTGTATTTCCTTCTTCTGCAAAATAGAGATATTGTTTAGATGCTATAAAAGTTAAATAATATATGTGAAAATGCCTTGAATACAGTAATTGCTAAATAAATATAAGAATGGTGCCCTTCATTCTTCCTTTTGGATAAATGGATTAAGCAGCATATCACAACATTATTTCATTTGACTGCATGTTGAAAACTGTGGAGTTCTTTTATTGGTACTTTGTAAGGTAAACGTAGGAAACGTACAGATTATGTCTAGAAAGGTTATCACTGGGTGTGATAATCACATCGTGTGATGAACAATAGAGAACAAAGCTGAAACTTTTCGGCACACCAAAGTTTTGGAAAAGTGGAAATGTCATAGGAAAAATGGGAATGGACATGGTCCATGACTCTCAACATCAGAAATAAGACCAATTAGTAGAAATTTGAACAAGTTAGCTCAATATAAAAGGACATTTCAATATTAAGTCTGTCTAACAATAGACTGGGTAAATTGCTGTACAAACTAGTAGGATTCTCACATTGAAAGAAATTTGGAAGAAACCAGATAAACATCTGTCTAATTTGTAGTGAAAAGGATTTTCTCTTTTAGGTATGAAGTTGCTGTACCATGCTACAGCTGAAATCTTCACCTTAAAAAGGAAAATCTCTACTAACCTTCTTAATACATTTAAAACTTTATTTTTCAGTTTCTTTTTACCTATTTTTTACTTAGATTAATGTCTTCACTAAATATTTTTCCCATACTTAGTTTTCCTGGTCTAGTCCACAAATTTATCTTCTTTAATACATATATTTTCTTTCTCCTTATAAAATAATTTGCCTATTTAACCTCTGTTCAACTAGATAGTGTTTTTTTGTTTGTTTGTTTTCGCCTTCCATAGGACTTTTGCATTAAGTATTTAATCAGTATTTATAATGCTATGGGCAGGTATTGTTTTAAGTGCCTTGTAAGTGTTCATTTGTAATTCACGCACCAGCCCTATAATGTAGGTATTTAAGAGAGGTACATATTATATTCCCTGTATGCTGTTTTTCAAGTGTTTTAGGGAAGCAAGGAGGTATGTGTCTCATATTTCTGAAACAGCTTACATGCTATTCGACTACAGAGACCATAAATTTTAGTTTTCTAATATCTACTGCATTGCTAAGAACCTGCATCAGGTTTACATTAATTTATTTTATAAACGAATAATAAATGCATGGTATCATGTGGCGTTAGAACAAAACTGCCTTCCTTTTCTTGAGAAAAAAATAATATTTTGTACAACACCAAAACTTACTTTTCCATTCTCAAAATATCTTGGCCAACGGAAGCTTGACATTACTCGAGTAAATCCATAAGGATGAGCAAGCATGAATCCAACCCCCATTTTGTAGAGTCTGAAAGTCACAAAATGATATCACCATCAAAGAAAAAAAATGTTTTTTGTATTATTAAAACATAAGGGGAATAAAACAGAACCCTGTTTCTTACCTGGGATCCCAGAACGTGAGGATGGATGAGCCCCCAGCACCATGTCCTCGCTGGTTGTCATGGTTGTCCACAAAGACAAGGGCTCTGTCAGAAGGCATGAAGCCCCAACCTTCACCCCAGTTCCTGTGAAAACACACACATATGGCTTCTTTTAGAGTGACCGAAACATGTATTTCTCTCAGTATGGAATATTCAAATGGTACTCTCTGATGAAAAGGATTTTTCTGTAAGGTTTATCTGTACAGAGGTAGGCAAACATAGGTTTATAGTTGCGGCTTACATTTGTATTACTATTTATTAATTATTGTATTATTTGTATCATTGCTATATAAATAGTTGTAAACCTACATTTGCCAACCCTTGTATATACACTATACAGATATAGCTATATTATCTACAAATACATTATATACATATATATATATGAATTACTTTATGATTCATGTTACAGGATTTTTACTATTAAAAAAGTCCTTTTAGAAGTTTTAGTATAATTCAGGTAGACTTCAGGAGGGTCAATATCCATATCATATTATGCAGAATGGCAAACTGAGTTAAAATGAGGCTTCAACATTATACTTTTATAATATAAATATTTTAAAATTCAAAGTTAATTGATATAATATATGTAAATTCCATAGCAGGACCAGGACCACATGGTAGGAACTTGATAAATGACAGAATCATTTTAATAACAATCTGGACCTCACAGGTTATATGTCAGCAGTCAATCTTGTATAATCAGGTGACACATAGATTAAAATCTTTAGGTTATCTTTTGGGTTTCTAGATATACTTCCTTGTGATTGACATTCTGAGTACTAAAGATGATCAATTCAAGTTTGGGAAACTATAATGCTTGCTATTACTAACTGAATCCTTAAAAGAGGTCTAACTAAGGTCTTAAGATAACTCATCTTGGGGGAATATGATGTATAATAAGTCGATGAAATAATTCAAGACACAAATCATATTTTATTTACTTCAAGTAAGCCATCTTCTCTCCATTCCATCTGCGAAGGACTGTGCCTAGTTTTGCCCCATACTTGAATTCTGTCACACGGCCATTTCCGAAGTATTCATTGCTTTTAATTGGCTCACCACCCAGATCAATTACCTAGAGGAAATACAGACGCAAACACCATTTTAGGTTAGAATTTTAACCAAGTGAATATGACATAGAAAATGGCTTGAACCTCTTTCTATTATTTGAAATGCCCCAAGTGATTTTCCTTACACCATGATCCTTATTTACTACAATGTGAAAAGTACCATAACAAGGTGACCTGCTGTCCTGTGAAAATGCTGACCTCATTTGGTCTTGAACATAAATAACAGTGGTTCACATTTTATAGCACTTAATATCTGGGCAACAACATTTCCAAGCGCTTGATAAATATTAACCCATCTAATTTTCTGACCAAAAAAAGACATAAGTTTTATCATTATCCCTTTTCTTCACATGAAAAATGTTTTGCATGAGAAGGTGGCTCAATTTGCCTAGAAGAACACAGCTAATAGTGCGACATACAAGATTTAAACCAGGACAGACTGGTTTAAGACAACAGCTATATTATTATCTGTCTTCTGTAACGGTCTCTGGGGTGATGGTAAATGACAAAGAGATATTTGCAGGCTAAATAAATTCTCAGCATGTCCTTTCCTAAAACCCCTTGTGATAGACCTAGAGTTTGATAAAGAACAGCCTCTGAATTATTGATTAAAGAACACGGTTCTATACAGCTGATTCCTGTCCTACGTAAATGATTCAGTTACCCACAAAAGATATTTTTCATAAAATCTGCCATTTATTTTCTAACAAATTAAGAGAACTTGTATATGCACATAGATGTGTTGACATACCTCCTGGTAAATGAAAGGTTTACTTCTTTCCGGGAACCAAGTTGTGTTCAGATAATGCAGTTGATCCAAAATGGCCTTCACGTCCCCAGGCCACATGTGCTTGGAAGCATCAATTCTGAAGCCTGCCACGCCGATGTCAATGAGGCGGTTCATGTACTCGGCCACCTTGGAACGCACGTAATCTTTTTCCAGGGCAAGGTCAAGGAGGCCAACCAGGCGACAATCTCTGACCTGTTGAGGCAAACATTTGGTGGTGGGTACATAACACACCATGTTTACCTGAGACTTCCTGGGCTCAGTCCTTCAGTTATTCATGAACAAATGTCTCTATAGTGTCTTCTTGGTATTAAGCTCTGGAATACTGACATTCTAGCCTGGACATACCTTTGAAATGTTTTCTATTATGAAAATGGAGAATGTAGGAAATAAAGTAGATGAGCTTTTAAGTGGGACAGGTTAAACCGAGGAAAGCATTTTAAATATTGATTTGAGTTTCTAGTTTTGGGGTTTTTTTTTTTAAGATTTAATTTATTATTTTCAGAGAGAAGGACAAGAAGGGAGGAAGAAAGGAAGAGAAGCATCAATGTATGGTTGCTTTTCATCTACGTCTAGCTGTGGACCTGGCTGGAGACCTGGCTTGCAACCTGGTTATGTTCCCTGGGGAATCCATCTGAGCCACACCAGCCAAGGCTGAGTTTCTAGTTTTTAAAAAGTCATTCCTGAGCCCTGGCTGGTGGCACAGTGAATAAGGTGCTGGTTCGATTCCCCAGCCAGGCCACATAATCAGGTTGCAAGCCAGATCTCCAGCCAGGTCCATAGCTGGAGGCATTGAAAGGCAACCATACATTGATATCTCTTTCCTTCTCTGCCTCTCTCCCTTCCCCTCTCTCTGAAAATAATAAATAAAATCTTTTTTTTAATAATAAATAAATAGTCATTCCTGGAATCCTGTTTTCTTTAAGACTCTAAGCTATATTTCAATGGAGATGGATCAGCTATATGTAGATAGTTAAAGGATTGGGTAGACAGTGCTTTATTCAGAACACTGTTTTTTAAAATAATTACCTGATAGGCATCATTATAGCTCTCAATGTCTCCGCTTCCAGTTTTGCATTTACCATCATTAAAATCCCAGGCAGAGAAGGGCACTGCGGGAAAGTCCCTGGTTCCAGGGCTGAAGTAGCTTCCGCAGGTGCTGCTGGTTCCCGCACTCACTCCATTTCCACACATGTGATTAATCACAGCGTCCACGTAAATACGAACCTGAAAGGCGACACATCCATTTCAGCTCAATTTATAGAGAGGTAGAAATCTATAATATTATTAAAGTTTACAGCATGTTAATAACACTCAAGCTATTTACTTGTTATTTTGTAACTAACCTTCCTAGAGGACCAAAAGTAAAGGGTGAAAGGAAATCAAGGTGAACTGAGGACCTACCTACATGCACTCCAGCTCCAGCCCCATGGTCAAATGCTTACATACATGGTAAGTTAACAGAACCAGAAACCACCATAGCTATGAAAATATGCAAAGGGCCTTTATTTGGGGGAGGTAAGAATAAGGCGAGACAGGAGAGATTACTGATTTTGAAACTTCCATGGGTCATCCTCAGAAAGCAGCCAGCCTCTACTATCTGCTTAGCATCTGAAGACTGGAGGTAAATATTGTCTCTCATTATGCTCCTCATCAAAGGGATTATATCTATTTATCATTAAAAAATCCTATGGGGAAGAAGACTCAGGAATTATGGATGGAGACACAAGTCACAAAAAAGTAATAGCAAATATCGTAACTGGAATTTCTCATTTCTAACTAGAAACTACTCCCCAGAAAGTATCTAGTTATAAGGGTTAAAAGTTGCCGTTTACTTTATAAGTAAGATGGCTTTAAATTGTAACATACATCTTTAGTAGATAATAGCACATATACAAAGATTTGCAAAAATTGAACAATAAGCAACAACTAAATTTCGGATATAGCTAAAGTAGACAGAAAAAAGCAAAATTAATATGTAACATGTTCTATTTAAAAGGAACAAGGAATAGGAATGAGAAATTATTTTTTACACAATATTTTTAAAGAAAATGAATTCACTTACACCAACGTTGTTACATCTCGTCACCATGTCTCTGAATTCATCTTCATTTCCTGATCTTGTACACAACTTATAACTAATTGGTTGGTATCTTTCCCACCAAGGTCTTGAAGGGTAATTAATTATAACATTTTCATTGGGTGGCGAGATCTACAAATAAAATAATCTTAGGTATCAAATTAGGCTTACTTTATATCCTTGGACATTCTGGAAAATAATCAAAGATCTAAATTATTTCTGAAACTTTGTATAAATTACTATGTTTCTTTAATAGTACCAAGCCTGTCCCAAAAGTATCGAGCCAATGTCAATGTTAATTATATTAAGAGTATTAAGAGTATATTGGAAATATCCTATTGAAGAAAGAGTATAGCCGAAACAAAACATAAAATTGCCAACAACACTAATTTTTTGTCTGCCTCCCTAAACTCCTTACTTAGAGAACTTATTTATGAAGTAAAACTTCCCTGTTTCACCAAGTACAGATCATGCAGCCAACAACACAATTTATACTGTGAACAATACCCACCTGAACGCCTCCAAATCCTTTGGGACCTAAGTATCGTTCACATTCCTGAGCAATATCCACCCAGCGCCACTCGAAGAGGTGAACAATGGATGTTCGTCCGGGTTGGGTGTGTGGGGCATACTGCGCCCCGCAGAACCCCACAGCCAAAAGCAATAGAAAGAACTTCATTTTGCTTTGAAGTTGTCAGCGTTCTTTCCAGTGGCTCTTTATAGTCCTGTCAGAAGCAATTTGACAAAGTAAATGTTAACATGCATAAATACCCAGAGCACAAACTGTTTATTCCTAATCTGAAAAGTATTATCAATAATAGTGCTGACAGGTGAAGAACATTCATAAAATCGTCCAGGAAAACTATCTAGATGACCTTTGAGAACTTAATGTTTTCCTTAATGAGGGAATATTAACCTTTTTAAACATCTGGTATTTTATACACATTTTAAAAAAGTCCTTAATCATGTATTATTTATTTAGGATTAGACATTATGTCTGAAGTCCTTCAAGGAGAGAAGGAAAATTACAAACAGGGCAAGCTAAATTAATAGTCAAATGACTGCCTTCGCCGTCTATTTGCAAACATTTGTAACGTCTCAGCTTCAAAACACACAGGATATTCAATTTAATTCGGTTTTTCACCCTCGCCCAAAATATTCAGTTTCTTAAATTTCTACATTGCAATTTAAGAAAGCACTTAGAAGTTGAATGGCCGTGAATTACGGAAACAGAAGGTTTTCCCCTCCATCAAATCATGTGCCTAAGGCAATGGCTAGAGGAATTGTGCCTGTTTTTTCTTTCCCCTCATCCCAAGCAGCCTCACATCTCCAACAGATAGGACTCGATTTTTTAATAAGTCAAAAAGAGAAAGATTATATATGCGAGGTCCGTCCCAAAAGTATAGGCCACTCAAACTGTTTTAATTACGTTGACATTGGCTCAATACTTTCAGGACAGACCTTGGATGTGTAATTTCACTTATATGTGAAATCTAAAACACAAATGAAACAAAAACAAACTCAGATAAAAAGAATGAAATAATGGTCCCTAAATGGAAAAGGATTGGAGCACTGGGTGAAAAGGTGAAGGAATTAAAAAGTGCAAATTGGCAGTTGCAAAATAGTCATGGGAATGAACATAAAGTACAGTATAGGAAACACAGTTAATAATATAGTGATAACTATGTATGTTGCCAACTGGGTCCTAGGCTTATTGAGGGGATCTCTTCATAAGTTTTATAAATGTCTAATCACTATGCTATACACCTGAAACTAATATAATACTAAATGAACTATAATTTTAAAACTAAAAATATTTTAAAAGTCCAGGTGAACCTGCTTATTTAAATCAACTCTTGTGAGTTCTCTTTTTTCAAAAAAAAAAAAAAAAGTCTAGTCATCAATATGAATACAAAAATAAGAACAATGATGAGTGATGAAAATCCAAATGCTTTTTTTCCCCCTTAAATGCTAACAGAACCGGTGTTAGAGAGTCAGAGGCATGAGGCATGTTGGAAAGACTCTAGATCACAAATTGTGAAAACAGAGCTCCCTAAGGATGCAGGTAAAATTACAAGAAAAATCTTAAAATCCCACTGCATATCCCAATGCCTCCAAAGAGCTGTGACTAGGTAGAAATCAGTGAGGCAGGTTCCTCAGTGTTTGCTCCAAGCTCTGCTCCAAATCCCATGGGCTAGAAACATAAAAACAACCTTTCAGAAATCAGTTATGAGAGGGTGTTTTGATCTATTGGGTCAATGCCCATTTTTAGTAACATGCAAAGACCTGTAGCTTATTCAGGGTAATGAAATCAGCATTGGGCACTGGAAAGGATCAAGCATTTAGAGCCAACTGTGCATAGCTTGAGGCCTACCTCCTCCAATTATCAGCCATATAAACAGCAAACTTCTCTGAAACTCATTACCTTTGTCAGAAAAGTATTATCAGGGATAATAATTGACCCACTTTCCTCACAGAATTGAAAAATGGTATATACTCATCATTCATAAAGATCTTTTGTGAAGAACAGAGTCTGGGAAGAACTAAGAGCCTACTCCATATTGCAGATTTAGTATGGTCTTTATGAGGCAAGTGGGCCTGGGGCATGGTCTTGGCCTTCTATCTTATTTTTCTGGTGGAGACTTTTCAGATTGCCTCCCCCTGATTACCTTTTCCCTTTGCTCTACAGCATTACTGCCTAGCTCTTTTTGAAGATATGGAAATTAGAAACCAGCAGATCTTAGATTTTCTTCTTTTTTGGCCTCACAGGCATGGTTGGTCTGATAGCGCCAGATGGGCATTAGTGTTTTACCTGCGGATTTTTAATCCATTCAGAAAGTCTCTAAAGTGCTTTTCTGAGCCAAAGCTTTGGGGCAAAATCCAACTCCCAAAGATGCCAAGTTGGTAAAATTATTCCTCCCAAAACCTTGGCTCCAGCCCAAGCACCAGCTCCAGTGGTACCAGGACTATCTCTTTGAGCAGATATAGCAGTCCCTGAGACAGAACAAGCAAGAAACAAAAGAGATGGGCCCCTAAACTGGGAGAAATGTCCGCTTACAAAAGAGAAGGTGGATATTTAATTTTATGTATAAGTAACTTGGGAAGAAATTCGTTTTTAAAGACTTTATTCATTATTTTTAGAGAGAGGAAGGGAGGGAGGAAGAAATGGATAGAAACATCAGTGTATGGTTGCCTTTCACCTGCCTCCAGCTACAGACCTGGCTGGAGACCTGGCTTGCAACCTGGTTATGTGCCCTGGCTGGGAATCAAACCAGCGACCCTTGGGTTCATAGGCCTGTGCTCAATCCACTGAGCCACACCAGCCAGAGCCTAAAACTAGCTTTTGAAAAATTATTTTAGCCCTGGCCAGTGTGTCTCAGTTGGAGAATTGTCCCATAACTGAAAGGTAGCAGGTTTGATTCCAAATCAAGGCACATGCCTAGGTTGTGGGTTCTATCCCTGATCTAGGCACCTGCAATCCTTGGACCTGGAGTGTACAGGAAGCAACCAAGCAATGCCTTTCTCTTGCATAATGCTTCTCTCTCTCCTCCTCTTGCTCTAAAAACAATTTTAAAATGTCCTCCAGTGAGGATAAAAATTTATTTTTGAAATATTTTCTTAAACTGCAATATACAATCCATTTGAAAAAGAAAGGTATACAAAACAGAAAATAAAAATCAGCCAAATTTATGGATTCAAGTAACTGTTCTTAATATTCTAATACTTCAAAAAAGATTTATAAATTTGTAAATATTTTCAAATTATTGCATATTTTTGAAATTATTGTACTTTAAACCACATGTGACTTTATACTGTTTATTGAACTTAACAATACTATGTTGACAGACTTTTTCATAGGTACAGAAATTTTTTCCATAGATGTGTGTGTGTATCTTTTTAACTAATTTCCCTCTAAAAGAGAATCCTGATTCCAAAGGCCCTTTATTGTGCTGAATACCTAAACTGTATTTGTATATCCAAACTTAAGGAAAGGAAGAAACCCCATGCTCCATCTGATTGAAACAGTAATGTTTCAATCTTAAAAGAATCTTTGAAAGGTCAGCAGGATGGCAGAATGGAAACACCCTTTTGTATCTTTCCTTAAATTTATAAGTTGAACAACTGTAATTGATCAAAGGTTTCTCTGCTTAACACAGAAAAATGCCTGAGAGATCCACGCATAGGCATATCTGCATGGGGGTGTTTTAGAAGGAATAGGGGAAGCTCGAGGACTGTGGCAACAGATACCACTGTGGCACCAGCGACATAGTCGTGGTGGAAATGTAGGGTTAGGACCCTCATACTATGACTTGGAAAATAATAAGGCAAGAAGCAGCATCCCTACCTGAGAAGCTGGTTCCCTTTTCTTGTCTCATTGAAGCAAAATCCTGTAGCAGTAGCTGAGCTGTATGAAATAGCACAGCAGTTCAGCAGCTATAGCTAATAAAAAGAAAGCACCACGAACGTGTGAACCTACCTCTCTCCTCCAACCTACCAGACTGGAATCCAGTAGAGGCTGTGGAAATGCCAAAAATAGCAAATTGAAGCCAGTGGATATTACTAACAAGGTAGTGCGTGATGCCTGCAAACCTAGTTCCTCACAATCTGCACATCACCCTCTGCATAGCAGTGGTGATGTTCTGAGACCAAGATAATCCACACGGAAGGGACCCGCACCACTGTCCTAGAGGGTACGTTGCATTTTTCGAAACTCAAGTCCCACTGCCTCCCAATGAAGCAGTGCCTGTAAGAAAGAGATCACAAAAACTTGTCCTATATCACCACCTACTGGAAAACTGACAAACACACACACACACAGAAAAGAAACCCTCAATTTAAGAACCTGCTAAATTAGTAAAAGCAAAATAATAAAAGTTTACTACCTCAAATAGCTAAGAAGAAAAAAAAATTCATCAATTGCCATGAGTAGCCAAGGTAACATAATACAATAGAGATAAAAGTCTCTAAAAACCAAACTCAAAGACATGAAATACTGATTTAAATGACAAAATGTTTAAGATTACAATTTTATTTCCAGAATTGTATATTTTCAGAATGATGTTGTTAAAACAACAAAGGAGCCATTGTGTAATTGTATGTGTTTCACAATAAAATATATTGACATGCAAATTCAACTATTTTGAGCATCTATAAAAAAATCATTTTTTTTCTTAGTATGTCATTCCTTCTATCATCCAATAATTAAAAGAAAGACCAAAACAGATTACAGTTTTGGAAAATCTCAACAAAATACAAGGAAACTCAGAAAGTCAGGTTGATTTGCTCAGAAATAAAATTAATGAACAAAAAGAGTGCTTTTTTACCAAAAATATAGAAATTATAAAAAAGGACTAAACAGAAATTCTTGAGAGAAAGAATGTAATAAATGATATGAATAGATACAAAGCATTGGAAATATAGCAGAATAACCTTCACTCAGAACTATCGGAAATTGAGTTGAATGGAAGCCTGACAACCATGGAATTAAATAAACTACACCTATTCAGATTGGTAAGAGAGGCTGTAGTGCAAAACAGGCTGGTCCTACAGTTATGCGGGGGTGGGTAAAAATTTGAGAGGGGTAAGATGGGAGACCCAGCCCCATAACAGGGCTCACAGCCCAAGGTTCCAGTACCAGGAAGGTAAGTCCCCATAACTTCTGGCTGCAACAAACAGTGGGGATTGAATCAGTGAAAGAGGCTTCTGTAGTCCCAAGCAGCTTCCCTTAAAGAACCTATACATATACATACCCAGGCTCACTCCCACAGGGCTGCAGCACTAGGGTGGCAGCTTGAAAGCAACCAGTGGCGTCAAGAGTCTGGCATCGAGGCAGGAGCCAGGGAACAGCTTTCATCCAGGAAAGAAGGCAGGCAGAGGCCATTGTCCCTTTTCTGAACCCTCCCCACAAAGCCACCGAGAAGGCAGGAGGGTATCATATCTGACACTACATCAGCCTAGTTAACACTGTTTGCCCCACCCTGGAGATCCCCTGAGACTTCATCCCACTCAACTTATGACTCACCAAGCTGTTAAAAATGACTTTCCTATATGAATGGTTGGTCTTGGCTCATGATTCACAATCTCCTAAATCCTAATAAATAGGTAACAGCCAGCCTCAAGGAGTTTCCAGCCCCTGTACCTCTAGCTAAGTGGACCAAGGCCAGGCACCAGCAGTAGTCAGCTCATTCACAGCTTGGCTTCCCCTGAAAATCTCCAAGCCCAGATTAGGTAGCAGCCATCTCAGAATCCTTTAAAGCCCCTGCAGGTTGGCTCCAGCTAGAAACAACTGGGGACTGACCATGGCCTGCACACTCTATGGACAGCTATAGATTACAGTGGAGCACCAATATGCTATTCCTGCACAGCTGATTCCCCATCGAGGGTATAGGTTAGTAGTCAATAGTTATAGCCAATTCTTGCAATGGACTGACCTGGGTAAATCCCTCCCACTGACCTTCCAAGGGCAAGCAAGGCTCAAGTACAAGAGAAGGGTGTGCTCAGCCCACAGAAAGGGTGCACCTCAAGTACCTGGGTTGGTTGATAGGGGAGACTGTGCCACTGAACCCAACAGGACACCCTCTACATTAGGCCACAATACTAAGACAGGGAGGCACAGCAGTTCTACAGAACACATAGACACTAACACAGGGCAGGTGCCAAAATGAAGAAACAGAGAAACATGGTCTAACTGAAAGAACAGATTAAAACTTCAGAAAAAGAACTAAGCAAGATGGAGATAAGCAATCTATCAGATACAGAGTTCAAAACACTGGCTATAAGGATGCTCAAGGAACTTAGTGAGAACCTCAACAGCATATAAAGGATACACTAATTGAAATAAAGAGAAACTTACAGGGAAACAACACTGGAGTGGATGAAACTGAGAATCAAACTAATAATTTGAAACACAAGGTACCAAAACACAACCAATCAGAACAATAAGAAGAGAATCCAAAAAAAAAAAAATGAGGACAGTGTAAAGAACCTCTGGGACAACTTCAAGCATTCTAGTATTTGCATTATAGGTATGCCAGAAGAGGAGAAAGAAAAAGAAATGGAAATCTATTTGAGAAAAATAATGTAAGAAAATGTTCCTAATTTGGTAAAGAAAATAGACATGCTAGTCTGGGAATCCCAGAGTCCCAAACAAGATAGATGCAAAGAAGCCCACTCCAAGACACATTATAAGTAAAATGACAAAGGTTAACTACAAAGAGAGAATCTTAAAAAGCAGCAAGAGAAAAGCAGTTAGTTACTTATAGAGGACCACCCATAAGACTGTCAGCTAATTTCTTAAAGGAAACTTTGCAGACAAGAAATAGTCAAAGTCCTATAAAGGAGGGACCTACAGCCAAGATTGCTCTGCTCAGTAAAAATATCATTTGGCCCTGGCTGGTGGCTCAGTGGATAAGGCACTGGCCTGCAAACCCAAAAGTCGCTGGTTCTATTCCCAACCAGAGCACATAACCAAGTTGTAAGCCAGGACTCCAGCCAGGTCCATAGCTGCAGGCAGGTGAAAGGCAACCATGCATTGATGCTTCTCTCCTTTTCTTCCTCCCCTCCTGACCTTCTCTCTAAAAATAATGAATAAAATCTTTTTTTAAATATATCATTTAGAATCAAAAGGCAGATAAAGAGCTTCTCAGACAAGAAAAAGCTAACGGAGTTCATCATCACCAATCCATTATATGAAACGTTAAAGGGGCTTATTTAAGAATAAAAAGATTCAAACTATGACTAATGAAATGGCAATAAATGCATACTTATCAACAATTGAATCTAAAAAATAAACTAGGAAACTAGACAAACAAGAAGAACAGAGACAGAACTTTTGGATATAAAGAGTGCTTTGACAGTTGCTGAATAGGAAGGGTGTGTGGGGGAATGGGCGAAGAGGTGAGGGGATTAAGAAGTACAAATAGGTAATTACAGAATAACCATGGGGACACAAAGTACAGTATAGGAAATGGAGTAGCCGAAGATGTTATAACCATGACATATGGACATGAACAATGGTGTGAGTATTGCCTAAGGAAGAGGGGGATGCTAGGTGGAGCCGGGCAAAGAGGGAAAACTTGGACAACTGTCATAGCATAATCAATAAAATATAATAGTAAGAAACAAAAATTTTATACAATATATTTATAATTTATTATATACTACATTATCTGGCATCCTCCTGACAGGGAAGAATTTACATTTTTGCAAAGTATCACTGAGAACCCAACTACTTGAAATATTATACATCTGGTAATCAGAAAAATTTTTATGGACTGATTTCTGTCTCCATAAATCTTTTTTTTTTTTTAGATTTTATTTATTATTTTTAGAGAGAGGGGAAGGGAGGGAGACAGAGAGGGAAAGAAAAATCAATGTATGGTTGCCTTTCACCTGCCTCCAGCTACGGACTTGGCTGGAGACCTGGCTTGCAACCTGGTTATGTGCCCTGACTGGGCATCGAACCAGCAACCTTTGGGTTCACAGGCTGGTGCCTTATCCACTGCGCCACCAGCTAGAGTTTATCTCCATAAATCTTAAATGCTGCTTTTCCTACCTGGATGCTAAAGAGCATGTTCTTACTACCATAACTAACTGGTTCTGCTTTTACATGCCATGATGCTGCATCATTCAGTTTGCTGGCTACAGAAACATTCTTGGGAGCTATTTTTTATGCCAGGAAAGGTAGCATAACCGTACATACGAGTGACTTTGATTCACATAACATAACATTTTAATCCAACCTAAATATACTACTACTCAATTTCCATCTCTCCAGACCCCTGAAATGTCTGTGACTTCTCTACTACCTGACATGGGAGGATGTGGACCAGATGACAAGGAAGTCATAATGAAAGAAACAACCATCCTAATAAATTGTGCTTACAGTATCTTACTTTTGTATCTTTTATGCACAACCAGGTGAGCACACTGGGTGTCACTCAGGGCCTTAGAAGGGTCCTAAGCAAGTGAGCCTCCTTCACTTCATGATAAGCCTGTCTTTAGTTGTAAACTCTTGGTCTAGGTATAATTTCAGAGGCTTTAAGTTCCTTCTAAATGTAGCGCTGTCTATAATTATACTGTTAAAAACTTGTTCCTTTTGGATTGCTTCAGTGATAACTCTTTTACTGTAAAATACACCAGCAGGGCAGATGGTGGGGAAGATTCGGAGTCTTCCACATTTTAGTATAAGCTGGTTCATTAGGGGAAGCCTAGAGCAGGTGGGTTGAGTAATAAAAACTTTTTAAGTGGAGTCTCATCACCAAAGGCAAACTTTCTTCGATTCACACTTCGCTTAGGGAATAGATACGCTGGGTTCTGTAGCCAAATTTGGGGTTGCAAGTGGTCTGTGTGGGAAGGCAGAGTAGGAGAGAACCCCGATAGCCTTGCAGTATCATTTTTAATCAGTCTTCAATTCTGAGAAATAATAAAGAGATAAGAATCAAATAATATCAATAGCAGTCTTTCCACAAAACTACTTGGGAAATATTTTGGATTTTATTCGGAGCTTTAAACCACATCCTGGTGACTTAGCTGAGGTTAAGTTAAAAAGACAAGTGAATTTTTCTGATTTCCTCTGGCTTTTCCCCCACCATCTTTGCCCCCCACCCCCCTTTCAATCTCTGCTTGCAAGAGACTATGATTTAGGTCTCAGTCCTGCTGAACTATACCAACACGATTAACGCCACCCACCTTGCGTAATTTCTAGTTCTGACTTTCTCTGAAGTAAGTATTTGGTGGTTTGTTTGTGATAAGGAGTCTCTCAAGCCACCTTGGCTTCTCTTTTCATTCAGACAAAATAGAGGTGGCAGTAAAATCACCCAAGAAGATCCAGGAGCAGAGGAGGGAAGAATGGAAAGAAGAGCCAGTATTGTAAGGAGCGGGCAGCTAGCTGCCAGGCCACTGTCTCTCACAGCCTCCCTTGCAGACTCTGAGCTTTCTTTTCTCATGTAAATATGGCAGGAGAGGGCGAGAGACCCAGAACACAGACAGAGCCTGGGGCTGCTTCTCTCATAGCAGAGATTCTCTGATATACCTCCTCAGAAATCTCTACTTTGAGAGACCCAGCCATGGAGTGAGCCGCACTGGAACCAGCTGTAAGAGGTAGGCCATCAGCTGGCTGTGGGCAGTGCCCTTTAAGAGAACACAAATCCTGGAATATTAGCTAGAAACCAGGCTGCTTAACCTCTTTCTGCTTCAATTCCTCTACCCAAAAATGGGGATGGAGGCACCCACCTTGTCATTGTGAGGGTGAAAAATAATGCTGGTACAGTTTCTAGCACAGTGATGGACATGCGTATGGGCTTAAGGGGAATGAGTTCACAGCAGGGACAGTTATCTGGCCCTGGCTGGTAGCACAGTGGTTAAGGCGCCGGCCTACGAACCCAAAGGTCGCAGGTTCGATTCCCCAGCCAAGGCACATAACCAGGTTGCAAACCAGGTCTCCAGTCTGCTCTGTGGCTGGAGGCAGAAAAGCAACCATACATTGATATTGATGTTTCTCTGCCTCTCTCCCTTCCCCTTTTTCTAAAAATAATGAAATTTAAAATCTTAAAAAAAGAAAAAGAAAGAAAGAAAGAAAAAGAAAAAATAATTATCTAACCTTCTTCCATGTGCCAGGTCCTAAGCAGACTCAGAGGGAGAGACTAATGTGTGGGAAAGGTGCTCATAGGTTTACAAAGCAGACAAAACATATCTGTCCACATGCATTTAATTGTAGTAAACAGGTGGCCTTGAGAGTGGAAAGTGGCAAAGTTGCATCAGGCAGATCAGTGAAAATCAGTGTGTGACTTGGTCCTTGAAGGATGGGTTTTAACTGGGGATTTATGGTGAAAGCAAAACCAAAAAAACCACTTTGCTCATATTGAAGGGATAACATGAGCACAGGCAGGAGGGAGTAAAAACCTACTGGCTATTAGAGGAAGCACTGACAGGCTGGAGATACAGGACCATGTGGTATATGTAAAGCAACAAAGCTGTCCCTGAAGCCCCCAGGGAAGTCAACACCAGAGTGGATGACTTTGCATATCTTCAATAGCTGGCTTAAGTGTTCATTCATAATGCACTAGGAGATGGGAAACCATGGGAAGGTAAAATAAAAATTTTTTTTACACTGATTTTAGAAAGAGAGGAAGAGAGAGGGAGAGAGATTTCCACTAATGTATGCATTCATTGGTTGATTCTAATATATGCCTCTGACCAGGAATCAAACCCATAACTCTGGCATATTCGGATGATGATCTAATCAACTGAGCTACCTGGCCAGCGCCCATAGCAAGCTTTTAATGACTATTTTTGGAGAGACAGCTCCATTCAAAAGATCATCCAGCACTGGCTGGTACCACAGTGGATAACGTGCTGGCCTTCGAATCCAAAGATCACTGGTTTGATTCCCCAGCCAGGGCACATGACCAGGTTGCAAGCCAGGTCTCCAGCCAGGTCTGTAGCTGGAGGCAGGTGAAAGGCAACCATGCATTGATGTTTCGCTCCCTTTCTGCCTCTCTCCCTTCCTCTCTCTGGAAATAATAAATAAAATCTTTAAAAAAAAAAAAAGTGCATCCAAGTCGGGGCCTGGCCCTGCCATTCTGTTTCAGCAGAAGAACAAGGCAGTAGTTGGCCACCACTGAACAGAGGAATGAAGGGAGCTGGCAGGCAGGAATAAGTACAAGTGAGTTACACCATTATAAATACACTTTAGAGATATGTGACTTGGACATAAATTATCACACTGTGCTCAGGTGATGTCACCTGACATTTGACTCTATTTATAGTTTATTCACTGTTTTTGGGGATTGTTCTTTTTGCACATTTAAGGTAATATGTCTCCTCCACACACGGTCATGCCATTTCTATTCTTCTTCCAGTGCCTCAGATGAATAGTTTTTCTGAAACTTACCAAATGCCTAGTTAGTGGGGAAGTTTCTTCTATAGTTTAATTGCTAGCCCTTTGGCTCTGTGCTCTGCAAAATGAAACTTCACCCCTTCTCTACTACAGGAAATTCTACTACAGGAAATTTACAGAACTCAGAATAGGCAAAATCTCTCTTTTTTAGCCAAGATGCTACTATGTGCTAGCTACTAGGGTGAGAGCAGTGGACAATATTGACATAGTCTCCAGCTGCATAGGGCTTACCATCCATCAGGGGAAACAGACACTGAATAGCTAACTACAAGTGTGATAAATGTCAAGGGAAATAGGGAGTGCTTGAGGGTGTAACAAGGTGATCTGACCTGTTTGGAGGAATTTGAGAGGCTTCCATAAAGATGTGACATTCAATGTGAGGTCTGAGGGATCCATAGGATTAAGTCTAGACATGAGGTAGGAGTGGTACCCTGAGTGAAGAACACTGCAGGCAAGGAAATGGCCCTTGTGGAGGTCCCAGTGATGAGAGATATGGGACTGGTTCCAAAAACTCAGAGAAGCTTTTAGAGATGGAGTACAAGGGGCAAGAAAGAGTGGAAAACAGGCTGGGAGGCAAGACAGATCCAGATCCAGTGAATTTTAAGCCAGAGAGTGAGGTGGTCCAATGTGACAAAGACCACCGGGGCTGTAAACAGAACTGAGGAAGGGGCATGACCGGACACCCAGAGGCTATTGCTGGTGGTTAAGGCAGAAGACATGGGGTGGTGATGATGAAGGTAAAAGGATGTGGACCACTACCTTGCAAATAACCAACAGAAAGTGGAGACTGATTGAGTGAGGAAGAAGAAAAAGGAGTCAAGTACAGCCTGGCAGATCTCTGGTTTGAACAATAGCATGGAGACTGGTGCCAGTTTTTTAAAAATTTTAACCACATTATTTAAATATGATTAACACCTGGCTGGTGTGGCTCAGTGGATTGGTGCCAGACTTCGAACTCAAAGGTCACTGGTTCAATTCCCAGCCAGGGCACATAACCAGGTTGCAAGCCAGGCCTCCAGCCAGGTCCATAGCTGGAGTCAGGTGAAAAGGCAACCATACATTGATGTTTCTCTCTCTGCTTCTCCCCCTTCCCCTCGCTCTGGAAATAATAACTAAAATCTTCAAAAAAATATATTTAAAAAAACCACTTCACATAAACTTTGCAAGTTTTTAGGTACAAAATATGGCATTGTTAACTATAAGTACTATGCTATATAGCAGATCTTGAGGACTTACTCGTCTTGTATAACTGGAACTTTGTACTTTTTGACTAATGTCACCTCTTTCCCCCTTCCCTCTTTCCCATCCCCTGGCAACCACCATCCTATTCTCTGGAGGTACCATTCTTTTTTTGTTCTTGGTGATTTTCCTTGATGCCTCCACGTTGAGTTCAGTAACTCTTTAAAAACATGGGCATTTGTCTCTCTCTGCCCCTCCCAGCTCAGTTGTAATGATCTGGTCTTACCCACTGGATGATGAACTCCCAAGTCTCAAGTGCTTGGCCTAGTTCCTGTCACAGAGCAAGCGTTTAATACGTTTGTAAGATGAATCGATGGGTGAATGGGTGAATTAACTGATTAATTAATTAATCATAACCCACATCCCTAGCAAGCCTCTGTTGGAGTCGTAAGGATTGAAGGGACATTGAGAAGAGCTATACTTTAAGTCAATGGCCTCTCTTATTACAAGGTAAGCCTAACCCTTATATTCTCATTTATATGAAGTTTATTCAATATTACCCTTAGACCTACCATGATGTGTAGTGACTTTCACACAACGTCAGGCCATACATACCCCTAGCTGCTAATTAATCTACTATCTAGTTTGGGTGCAAATATAAACCACAGTCCCGTAACCTAGTCCTGATACTAATGATAGAGGCGAATGTGGTTCGAGGTCTTTGAGGAAACTGAGGAATGCTAAAGATCATGAGACTATAATCTTGGGAGTAGAATCTAGGGAACCTAAGATCAAGGGTCAAAGGAAAATGAGGGACTCCTTGCTTCTTTCAGCACCTGCCACTGCCCACTTGATTCTCCGTTCTGGTCCCCTGCAGGGGGCTGGAGCTCTGTAAGGGTTAGAGATGTTTGGACATCACAGGGACCTTTGCTGATAAAAGCGTTGGGAACAAGCCTGAGCATCAGGGGTGGGCAATTGCAGTTAGTGCGATGTGGGTTCTGCTTCAGGTTCAACTTTAACCGTGGCTTGCTTTGTGACCTTTGACAGGCCATCTCACTACCTTACAGGTGAACGGACTTAACGTTGCCTGAGGGCTCATCTAGTTCTGAAGCTCAACGTTTGCGCGTCATTAGCTCACATGACTTTCTCCATTTTTACTTAAGTCTATTCTGCACTACCCCCCGTCCCCTCCACACACCCACTGCCTACCCCGGCGGCCCTGCTGGGGGCACTGGAACTTGAACATTCTTCCTTTTTTTCTGAGCGGTCTCTTGGACTGGGCTGCACATTTTTAGCAGGACTGTTCCAATTCCTATGAGCTCAGGCCATGAACTCCTCATTAAACCTAATAAAAGATAACTGGTCCATTTAGCGCAAATTGTCTACCCAAGTTGGAGCTCATAGGCAGAAATCGCTTTTTTCCTGGAAGGACTGAGAATGGAGGTAAGAAACGGATTCCAGTTGCTTACAAGCCAGACCGGCACACAGTAACACACCCTGGGAGCCTGTCTTGAGCAAGCTCATCTTCTCTAAGCCTGTGCTTCAGAGCAGCTTCAACCTGTCCAAATCTCTACCTAACATTTTGGACATTCCTCCTCAGTAGACAGTCCCAGCTAGGGTCTAACCTTAAGTCATCCTGCTTCAGTTGCAGCACTACTCCCCTGGATATCCTCTGACACCCAAACCCCAGCAAGGAGCCTGGCCTCCTTGGTCCACCTTCCTCTAAGGGACCATCTAGGAATGGTCTAGGTGCTTCAACTGTTGCTACTTTTTTCCTGCCCTCACTCTCCTTCACTCATCGTGTAGATCTGAGTGTCGGGCCATTGCCATTACGGCTGTCCTCTGTCTCTGGTCTTATTCTTACACATTTTAAGGGAACTAAGCATCTTAAGGAAAAAGAGAACAAGCAAAAATGGATTGGTATATAGCAGGAAAGCCCAAGGCCTAATCTTTGGAAGGACTTTGCGCTGCCACCTGGACTATCAGACACAAAAGTGGAAAAGGAATGAGAGAAAACCCCTCTGCTGGGAAGACTTGCAAAAAACAAGTGCATGTCTCACTGCTCTGACTTCAGTTTCTGCAAAAGGGGGAGGGCACAGTGACCTCTGGCAGTCCCTCACTGTTGGGGACCCAGGGCTTCCTTTGTGGCCAGGATTATTTGACAGGCTAAAAATCTGTATCTTGGCCTCTCCCCGGTCAGCAGCAGAAACACAATTTTCTGCCTGCTCTTGGGAGAAAGAGGACAATTTATAGAATTGTTCTGTTATTCTTAACCCTCACTGAGAAAAAAAATAATTCATTTCCATCTCTCAGGGTGGCTTCTCCTGCTGATGGTCAAAAAATTACCTAACTGCTCACTTTCTGACCTCTTGATCTTTCTGCTTTTTGTTAAAAAATATTAATATTTCTGTTTAAAAAAAAATTTAAAGATTTTATTTATTATTTTCAGAGAGAAGGGCAAGGAGGGAGGAAGAAAAGGAGAGAAGCATCAATGTATGGTTGCCTTTCACCTGCCTCCAGCTATGGACCTGGCTGGAGACGTGGCTTGCAACCTGGTTATGTGCCCTGGCTGGGAATCGAACCAACGACTTTTGGGTTTGCAGGCCGGTGCTCAATCCACTGAGCCACACCAGCCAGGGCTAATATTCCTCTTCACTCCATATATACAGCTTTTAGCTGCTTTTCCAGTTTCATTATCCCTGTTTTCAGCTGAAATAACCAACGATTAGAGAGGTTAGATAAATAAACTGCCCAAGGTTACCCAGAAAGTAAGGGGTAAACCTGGCCTAGTAGTTCAGTTGGTCAGAGCCTTTTTGTCCCCATACATCAAAGTTGCAAGTTTGATCCCTGTCGGGGTACACATAAGAATCAACCAACGAATGCATAAATACGTGGAACAACAAATCAATGTTTTTCTCCCTCTCTCGTTCTAAAATCAATCAATATAAAATAAAATAAAATAAAATCTTAGCCCTGATTGTTGTGGCTCAGCTGGTCAGGTGTCGACCTGCAAAACAAAAGGTCACCGGTTTGATTCCTAGTCCTGGTACGTGCCTGGGTTGTGAGTTCAGTCCCCAGTCAGGGAATGTGCAAGAGGCAACCAATATCTGCCTCTCTCACACATCTCTATTTGTCGACTTATCTTCCTTCCTCACTTGCTCTCTTTCTAAAAATAAAATCTTTAAAATCCAAAGCAAATGTCAATTGAAAAAACTGAAGGGGCAGAAGCTGGACTAGAATTCCCTTGGGCTGTCATCTACCAGGACCCAATGAGCAGAGACCGCGATGGAATCTTGACGGGCGCTTTATTCAAATAGTCTAAGATCTGAGAAGACAGCAGGTTTGCATTCTAACAGCTGTCTTACATTGTCCTAATGGGCCCTTTCTATAAGGAGGAAAATGGTATAGGTAAGGGGTTTGGAATTCTGGAAAATGTTAATGAGATCGAAAGTGCAGCATTCTTTCCTGGTCCTGGGTGGAGGTCTTCTTACCCTGGAGCCAAGGTGAGTCATTTCTCCAGTTCCTAAAAGAATAGCTTTTTACATACGCTAATTACTAAGCTTATTAACTGGGGTCAAGGTGGGTCATTCCTTCAGTTCCTGAAACAATAGCTTTTACATATATTAATTACTAAGACATTGGCTGTTACCTGAAACTCAAAGTTTCCAACATTTGAGGCCCCCATCAGGTTTTGGACCCAGATATTTCTTTGTAACTACACTGCTGCCTCTCTGATGCGGAGAAAGTACCTAGATTCTTCCGTGCCCTTAGAGAGATCCAGACCAAGGGAACATACCTCTTTCCCCCAAAGGGCCCCAAGTTTGATAGGGAAGACAGATATGCTCTCCTAGGGACGTAGGTCAGGTCTGATGACAGTCTTTTCTTTTGGGAGCATCTGTCTCCTATTAGGGACTCAGTCCCAGGATGCTCCCACTTTGATGAGAGATTCAACTTCAGAGCCTCAGTTAGTGTGGAAGAGATAAGAAGGAAGCAAATGTGGAAGGAGCTTTGTTGAAGCACTCCACTGAAGGAGGGGAGAATGATTCAGGGTTGGCCCCAAGCAGAACTGTGGAAGGAAGAGGCCAAAGCCTCTTGCCATGTACAGGTTTGCTGAGGGTGATGCCTAGAAAGCAAGAATTTGTGTAGCTCAGGGATTCTCAACCCTGATCACCCATTAGAATTAGTACTTGGGGAGGCGTTTAAAAATGCTCCTGCTTGAGGCTTTGCGTCCCAGGACAGTCCATCTTCAGGAGTAGTAAGGCCGGGACACTGGTGTTCTTAAAAGCCCTTCAGGAGATTCCAATACACAGCTGGTGGTAAGAACCGCTAGCTGGAACCGGGGTCTTAAGCTCTGGAAACTGGGGTTTGGAGTGGCTTATGTAGAGGGGATTCAGGAGAAGTATGTTTACTATTCTCAATGATGGTCATTGGTAATTCAATTCAATGCCAACAGGAATCCCCTATTTGGGCGTGGTGAAAAAAGGAAACTTGATTCAGTACAAAACAGCTCAATTGTGATGCAGCACAGCTGTGAAAACAGCGTGGCTGTGTGGCCACCGGGCAGCCAGAGGGACCTGGGGCCAGGTGCCTCCCTAGCTCTGCCTTGTGCTGGTCTGATTTGTGCTGCATTTGTCTGCCACACTCTGCTCCAGGGAGACATCTGCAATTCAACTCAGCCAAGGAAACAGTCTTCAGTCTTGGGTGGAAAGGAAAAGGGGCTCCGAGAGCCAGAGGGCACTTGGCTTATATAGATGGAACTTGCTGTCCCTGGCCTCTGTTCTGTCCTTATGTTAACGAAGGCCTCAAATTCTCAAAGTTTGGGCAGACCAAAAGACTTTGTTCTGATTGGTCAGAGTAGAGTGGCTGTGGTTGGTCAGAGGTGCACAGCTTCCCTGGGATGGGAAAGCCCCAGCCCTATTGTTGAAATAGGATTGCAGGAATTCCTTTACAAGGACTGGCTCGGATGACAGAAACACAGTGCAAAGAGGCAGTTCGGTGCAGGCTTCGCCCTGAGGTCCAGTTTGTGGGGAGAGGCCCCTCTCTAGAAATACTGCTAGGGTTTGATTGCTTGTTTGCTTTTTGTTTGGTTGGCTTTTTGTTTTTTATTTTTATTTTTCTCCCCTAGTCAGCCACCAGCAGCCCTTCCTAGCAGGTGTCTTCTTTCTAAGGGATCACACAATGAATTGTTAGAGGACTTGAGATTAAAGTGAGAGGGACTGGAAAATTAAGGGACCAGAAGAGAGAGGTGAGGTTACTGCTTTGGCTGCTAAGAATCTGAAGAAATTTAGTTCCTCTATTGCTAGGGTTTTGGGAACTGAGATAAGAGGCCTGAGAAGTAAAAGCTTTGATAACCTAGTCCCTTCTCATACTGAGAATAACCATATACCTGACTACCAGAATTTGGAAGGGGCAAGAAGCACTAAGGTAGAAATATTCTCTTTGCTTCTGAACTTTTTCTTAACATTTTCCTCAATCAGTATCAGCATGCACCTCCCTTTCATGCACTTTCATGCAGAGGGAAAAGAAAAGGCTTTCTCACTGATAGTCCAAAAGCACCACTACCTCAGGGCCTTTGCACTTGCTATTACCACCTACCTGCTACATTATCCCCTTAGAAACCTGAATCCTTTAATTTCCAATCCCTTCAGATGTCTGCTCAAATGTTACTTTAGCAGAGCAATGTCCTGTGACTATTTATAAAAAGAGCAATTTCTCCCTCCTTCCTATGCCTTATTCATTTGTCATGTTTTGTCTCATAGCATTTAGTACAACCTGGTGTATTTTTAATTATTCTACTACCTCTTCATTTTCTACAGAATTAAACAGTACAAGGGAGAGACTTTGTCAATACCTTTTCATTTTGGTATCTCCAAGGCCTAGAATTGTGACTAAAACATAAGCAGGCTATAGAGAAATATCTCTGAAATGTATGATTAATGAATAAGTATATGAAAATCTCATGTATGTTCACATTGGTGTGTGGCTGTATGTATTTATAATTATTTTCTATTTCTCTGAGCTAGGTATGGCTCTTGATTTTTTTAAGTATATTTTATTTATTATGCAGTTATTGAGTTGGCCCAGTTCCTTTTCCCTTTGTCCCTCCTCCTCCCAGGACCCCTTTTTCCCCTCAGCAATTCATGTTCATGGGTCATGCATATAAGTTCCCTGGCTTCACCCTTTCCTATATTATTCTTAACTTCTCCCTGTGTACCTTGAACACAGCAATTACCCATCCTAACCCCTGCACCATTTCCTCATTTTCCCCTCTTGCCCCTCACAGCTGATAAACCTCCAAATGATCCCCATACCTATGATTATGTTCTAGTTCTGGTTGTTTGCTTAGTTTGTTTCTGTTTTCATTTTTTTTTTTTTTTTTTTTTAGGTTCTCTTATTGATAGTTCTGAGTTTGTTGTCATTTTTTTTTTTTTTTGAGTTTGTTGTCATTTTAATGTTCATACTTTTAATCTTCTTTTTCTTAAATGAGTTCCTTTAACATATCATATAATAAGGGCTCGATGATGATGAATTCTTTTAGCTTTACCATATCTTTGAAGCACTTTATCTGCCTTACCATTCTGAACAATAGCTTTGCTGAATAGGGTAATCATGGCTGTAGGTCCTTGCTTTTCATCACTTGGAATACTTTTTGCTAGTCCCTTCTTGCCTGCAAAGTTTCTTTTGAGAAACCAGCTGATATTCTTATAGGAACCCCTTTGTAGGTAACTCTCTACTTTTGCTGCTTTTAAAATTCCCCCTTTATCTTTCACCTTTGGCATTTTAATTATGATGTGTCTTGGTGGGTCCACTTTGAGCCTAGCTTGTTTTAGACTCTGTACTTCCTGGACTTCTATTTCTATTTCCTTCTCCAAATTAGGGAGGTTCTCCTTCACTATTTTTTCACACAAGTTTTCAATTTCTTGCTTTTCCTCTTCTCCTCCTGGCACCCCTATGAGTCAGATATTGGCACATTTAATGTTGTCCCAAAGGTTCCTAAGCCATTTTTTTCCCCAATTCTTGTTTCCTCTTTCTGTAATGATTGACTGTTTATTTCTTCCTTATGTTCCATATCACTTATTTGAACCCCAGTTCCCTTCCCTTCATCATTGGTTTCATGTGGCTTTCCTTCATTTCACTTAGCATATAGTCTTTACTTCTGTATTTGCCATACTCAAGTATATCTGTAAAGTCTGTATTATTATTATTTTTTTTTTAGATTTTATTTATTACTTCCAGAGAGAGAGGGAGGAAAGGAGAGAGGCAGAGAGGGGAGAAACATCAATGAATTGTTGCCTTTCACCTGCCTCCAACTATGAACCTGGCTGGAGACCTGGTTTACAACCTGGTTATGTGCCCTGTCTGGGGAATTGAACCAGCAACCTTCCAGTTCACAGGTCGGTGCCTTAGCCACTGTGCTACCAGCCAGGGCTGTGGGCATCTTTATCACCAGCATTTTGAACTCTGTGTCTCTTAGGGTGGCTACCTCCTCATCTGTTAAGTTGGCTTTCTCTTTATCACTTACTTCTCCCACTGGAACCTTGATCTGCTCCCTCCTTTAGGCCACACTTCTCTGTCTTCTCGACTTGACAGATCTTATGTTTGCCTCTGTGTCTTAGGTAGAGCTGTCACGCCTGTTATGTTGTAAGGGGTGGGGGCTTAGGTATTTGTCAGTGTTGGGCAACCCATTTCACCATGTTGTGGTACTGTATGTAGGGTAGGGGTCTAAGAGGGAACAATGCCACTTGCTCAGCGCTTGCCCCTTTTCCAGGTACTTTGCCTGCTACCCGTGTGGGGCTTGCCCCTCTCTAGCTGTTGCTCTGGCTATGGTTCCCAGAGTGGGTGGGTCTGTGGATGTTCTAGGACCATGGGGGCCTCTAAACAAACAGACTCTGCTGAGAGACCAGCAGTTTCTTCCAACCCCCCCAACCCCCATTGGTTTTCAGTCAGAAGCAATGTGCTTTTATTTTCACCCCAGCACTGAAACTGTGAGCCACGTGGTCTGGTCTGGTGCTGGAAGCACTCCCCAGGTGTCCCTGGTTTGTTTTTTTTTTTTTTTCCCCAATGTGTGACTATGCTTTCAGCCAGCTGGCCCAGCCACTGTCCCACTGCCCCCAGGCTACCAACTGCAACCTCTCTGTCCCACCTCTGCTCCTCCTACCTGTCCGGATACTTATTTCTTCTTTATGCCTCTTTTTGTTGGACTTCCATGCAGCTCAGTTTTCTAGAACTTCTGGTTGTCTCCAGTTTTGAGGTAGTTTTCATCCTTAATTGTGGAGGGAGACTCAGCTTGTCTTCTTATACCTCCCTCGTGGCTGGAAGCTTCCCCCCAAACCTGGCTCTTTTAAACTCTATGTTTGCCTGTGCATATGTGTTTTTGAACATATGAAGGACTTTCTGGGTCTGTGCATAATGTGCTTCTGAATATGAGCTTGTGTGTGTGTTTTGTCTGTGTTTCTGTATCCTCCAGTTGTGAGTTGGTATGTCTGGATCATACATCCTTAGGAGCGAGAGGAATGTGGCCGCCTCCCACCAGCGGAGGGCACCAGAGAGCCATGCGTGGCCTCGCATGGGCCAAAAGAGAGCAATCTTGCCAGGTAGTGATGGCCCAGGAGACCTAGAATCTGCAGGGAAACAAGTGAAGAACTCTCCAGATCAACATAATACTGCAAAGTTGTGCCATTCATGCTAATTCTCCTCAGTTCACATCCTAGGATCCAGACATCCTGGCATCTCCAGAAACCTTGTGAGCAGAAACATCTGGTTAGAGGTTGTGAGAGGAGCTAGTTGCCAAGCTGGGCTCCTAAGACCCCTCCTGAATGTTCTCCCTTCCCAGTACCTAGATCTCTCAACACCAAAGGATCTCAAGCTCCTTCCTGCTTAGAGATCCTCCGGTGGCTGCCCTCACCCTGGCCCTTCAAAGCATGGAATCAGTTACTTTCTCCTGAATGGGTCAACGCCCAGGATGAAGGGAAAAGTCAACTGCTGTCTCTCCCAGCAAGGGCCAGTGGAGGACTCCCGTACCCAACCTGGCTTCCCTGTGTGCTGGGCAAGACGCCCTGGCAGGGGCTCCAGGAGGGTCCAGGAGGCAGATTCTGTGGCTCTGCAGGGGGAGGAAAGAATCCTCCCCAGCCGTTCATTAGTCAGTAGAAAATTCCCACTTTGGGAAGTCTAGGATGTGCGATGCTGAGTGTGGCGTTAACAAGGAAAACAAAACACAAGAAAGGGGGTTTATGCTTTTCCTTTTTAAACCTTCCTTGGAGGATATGTTTATGACACGAGAGAGAGGAAGGGAGAGAAAGAGAGACCGGGGATCCAACCCACAACAGGGTTCTGTGCCTTGAGGGGAATCCAACAGCAACCTTTCAGTCCAGGGGCGGCCACTCCAGACAGCTGAGCCACCTGGCCAGCTCAAGGGCTTTTTCATTCTTGATTCCATGAGCCACCCCTGTCTCCCATGTCCCCCCGACACCCAAACACACAGATGCATTAACACACTCTTCCTTCCTCATCACGGTCCTGCGCTGGGCTAGAGGCTGGTCCTTAGCCCATGCCCCGCCTCCCTAACACACAGCCTAGTTCAGTAGCCCGGGACCGAGACTGTGAATATAAATGCGAGAGAGGAACGGGTGGACGAGCGTCCAGTCGCCCCTGTCCCAGTGCCCGCGACTGTCGCGTTTGTTATTCGCTTTGCCTTTGCACTCGATCGGTTTTTCTCTTTGCTCTCCTACCATCTCCGTTCCAGCGAGGGGGGTTTGCGCGCGCGCCTGGGCTAGAGGAGGGCTGAGGAGGAAGAGTAGACAGCAAGAGGAGGGGGGAGGAAGGGGAAGCGAAGGGTAGCGCCTGGGAGAGCGGAGATGAAAGAGACCCAGGAAGATAAAGCTTGACACTAGAAATAACAAAGGGGGGGGGGGGCAGAGGGAGCGACGAAACGCCCCGGGAGGAAAGAGAGATAAAGGGAGGCAAGGGAAGGGAAGTGAGTTTGTGCGCACGGGAGTGTGCGCGCGCGTGTGAGCAGGGGCGGGCGCGGGCGGGGGCGGTCCGGGCTCCTCCTCCCCAGCCATCTCCTTCGGCTCCGTCGCCAACTCGGGGCCCAGCCGCGGGCCGGCGCAGGGCGGGCAGACAGCATGCTGAGCCTCCTCATCTGGATCCTCACTCTCTCCGACACTTTCTCCCAAGGTAAGGGCTGCAGTGCTCCCTGGGCTCGACTCCCACCCCGGAGCTGGAGGACGCGCCGCCGCTCAGGGAGTACCGGGGGGCCGGCGGCCCGCGGCGGGTCCTCGGGGTCCCGACGCCATGAAGGGGTCTGGGTCCCCAGCGGAGCCCGGGGGCGCGGGCGCGGAGTGACTGGCGCTGGGAAAGAATGAGTTTGCCGTTGATTTGACCAAGTTGCTTCCTCTGGCTGCGCGGGAGAACGGAGGGAAAAAAAGAGAGAGCGACTCTAACGTTCAAAGTGTCCCCCCAAGCCTTCGGCAGCCCTGCGAGCCTCTGCACCCTCCGAGGCCGGGAGTCCGGGCGCCTGGGTTCTGCCCGAGGGGATGGCTGGAAAGAGGTTGGGATTTCGGATTTTGGGAAGGGGGGCGGAGGGTGCGTGCAAAACTGGGGACCCAGGCCCGGGAAGGTGTTGCTAAGGGAATCCCCCGACTCCAGCACAGTCCTTCGGGGGACCCGGTCGGAGCTGGGGCTCCAGATTGCCTGGGGCTGCCCCTCTGGGGGAAGGGAGGGGTGCCTCGGGGCGCTGGGGAGGGATTTGGAATTCCTGCCTGGCTGGAAGCTCTGATGAGGAGTGGAGTTCCAAAGGCAGTTTCAGGCCAGCTTGATATGGAGGAGGGCAGCTGGGGGTGGGGGTGGGGGAGGTTAACACCCCATTTTGGGTCAAGAAAGTGTTGATGTCCTGAGCTTATTTGGAACTGGCAGGGGAGAGGCTGAGAGATGAGGGAGCGGTTGAAAGAAATGAGGTTAGTGCACCCTCATCAAGAGGGTGGGGGAGTGAAGGGGAAATAAAGAGCACAGCCTCCAGTCAGGACTGGGCAGTCTGTGGGAGTGGATTCTTGTTTGTGGGTCTGACTCGAGGAAAAATGTAATACTGCTGAGCTACCCCCCCCCCCCCCCCCAAATAGAGCTGACAGAAATTGACAAACACCAAAAAACAGTCATGGACACTGAAGCCAGACTGCTCACCTACTGAGGCAGACATGCCCATAAGCATCCCCGACAGAGACAGACCCATACACAAAGACACTGACACATCTAAGGAAGACAGATTCCTCTTCATATCGGCACATATTTACACATTCTGGCACCCAGACACATCAGAACTCATAGACACAGTACATGTAGGCAAGCAGGCATTTTACAAGGACACAACTCTCTCACACACTCGCACGCACACATGCTGAAAACCTATAGATACCAACCGTCCAGCAAACAAAGAACCTGGAACAGATATTCATGTAGTCAGACACCTATGAAGATGTTCAGACCACAAAATGGAGGAGGTGGTCCCTTTTTGGGATGGGGAAAATCTGGAAAGGGGCAAGTCAGCTTGGATTGAATACCCATCAGGCATTTTCATTGTCCTGCTCTCAGTTTCCTTCCTGGGTTTATGGATGTGTTTTTAGGGGTAGCTTGTTATTCTGGACCCCTTTTCTTCTTACTAGGCTCCTCCTCCCAAGCTCCAAGAGAAAGCCTAGCTGAGTTGTTGGGGGTGGATCTTAATCCATCACTTCCCCCCCTTGCACACATAGCACACTTGAGAGATGGGAGGGGCACACATTCCTGGTGTGAGTTGAGTAGGAATTGGTGCTGGGGAAGAAAGGAGGCCTGGTCCTGGGTTGGCTGACCAAGCCAGCCACTGGGCAGAAAGTTAGGAGGATGATTTAAGTTCTGATTTTGTTCAGCCAGGCTGCTAGGGAGGAAGAAGAGGGGTGAAGTGGGGGGGCGGGGGGATGCCGCTGGGTCAGTACTGGCATGTGCTGGAGGCAAGTTTATGTCTGCCCCTTTCCCTGCAGCTCTTACATGTCAGCAACATGGCTGTGAATGAGCTTCAAGAAACAAAAGCTGCAGTTAGGAAACAGGAGAGACATGTGGATTGAATCGAGGAGAAAAATGGTCAGGAAGAGAGAGGTGTATTTTGTGCCTTTCTTCCTTTGGGAAGGTGGGGGGGGGGGTTACCTAGGCTCCCATGCCCCTGCCTCCAGCAGGGGTGAACAGAAGACCCAATGAAAGTGGGTAAAAGTAGAGGGGCTGGGGGCAGGGGACAGTTTGAGTGAAGGCTGAAGAAAAGAAAGGGAGAGAATAGAGCAGAGGGGCGAGGAAATCACTACTGAGTGTTCTGGGAAGCTGAGCAAGGACTGGGGTGGTGGCAGGGATGGAAAGAAGGGGGATTGGGAGAGATGGGGTGGCGGTGATGCTGTAGGGCCCCCTCTCCTTAGCTTCCATCTTTAGAAAGGTGCTCTAGGTCAGAGTCTGGGGTAGTGAGAGAGGAAATGGGGATTGCCAGGGGACTGAGGGATAGTGGTGGGAATTGGGGAGAAGGGGACAGGAGAAAGCAGTTGAATTGAGAACAGAGAGGAGAGGAAAGGGCAGATTCAGCCTAGGCAGAGAAATAAAAAAAAAAACGCATTTTAAAGAATGTCAACGGGCTTCATCAATCTTCATTTTTCACGAAATAATTTTCTGTATCTTATCTAAATGAAAACCATTATCCTTACCCCTATTTCCATCATGCGCCAGCTCCTCAGACTGATTGTGCCGAAAATTGAAATATTTAATCATTTTCTGGGAGATTTTTTTCACTCCCAGTCTTGGAGAGGAGAAATTGAAAAAGAAAGATTATAGCTAATCAGAGCAATGTAGGATGACAGGCTGACTTGCGGTGGAAGCTGTCTCCAGAGTGGGGAGCGGAGGGGGGGGTGGGAGAAAACGCTGTCCCTTCAGCCCCCAGAGGCCCTCTGGGCATCCCTGCTGCCTTCTGGGAAGGGGGCAAGAAGTAAAGGCAAAAAGCCCGAGTCCCTCCTAAATGCTCGGTATTCGGCTACCTGAACACAGCTACATCCTGGCAGAGAATAGGAGTCTGTAAAAAGGAGTAGTTGAAAATTGAGTGTCCCCTCCCCACACTACACACAGAGACACACAATTCAGATCTACCTTGAGGGTGAGGAAGAGGTGGGCAGATCAGAAAGAAATCAGGATACCAAGTTCCCCTCCTGGACTCATAGGACTCTTAACTTCCACCCACTTAGCCCTCACGGGAGGGCATAAACCCAGTACTAAGTACCTGGTGTTGTCTCTGGTCACAGCCCTTGATCAGGACATGGAGGGCTCGAGGGGCCCTACCTTCTGCCAGTGGCAGTAGCTGCGTGGTTGGTTGTCTTGCTCTACTTTGATTCTCGGGTGGTGTGAGGTGAAGGCCGTCCTCTGGGGCTCAGCATCCACCCCTTGACCTGAGAACTGCATACTCTAATGGAAGCTCCTCTTGGCCATCTTTATATCATCAGAAACCAAGACTTAATTTCTTTATTGTCCTTTCCATTTCTGTCACATTACTGTGCACACCGTCAGTGCCCTCAAGTATTTGATCAAGTGATTTGATAACAGTGCTATAATGCTAGAAAGCAGTATGAAATGGTGATTAAATCACAGCTCCCTGGTTAAGCCCTACCTAGGCCACTGGGTAGTCCTGTCAGCTTAAACAAGGTATGTGACTTCTCTGTGCCTCAGTCTGCTCCTCTGAGTAAAATGAGGATAGAAATAATAGATCACAGGGTTTTGATGTCACTTAAATATGTTAATCCATGGAAGGCGCCTGGAACAGTGTCTGGCACAGAGGGAAGTGCTCTGGCGATGACACTGTGGCTGGACACTGATGGATAGGCAGTTGAGTTGTCTGTCTCCATCTCAGCTCTTTTTGTTGTTGTTGTTTCTTTTTTGTCTTCTTGCTCCAGCTGCTCAGATTCTTGATCCTGGGCTTCAGTGCCTCCTTTTGTGTCTCTAACGGAGAGAACTGGGTTGTGGCAGGAAGATCCAGAGGGGGAAACTGACCAGCTTTCCCCTGGTTGGAAAACTCCAAAAAGGTCTAAGGAAGAGAACTGGGGAGAGAGTAAAGCGGAAGATGTTGGCCTTCTAGTGAGAAGGAACCAAGGTTCTTCTGAGAAATTAGGAGGGACACTAATCCCAAATGGCAACATTTCAGAGTCTGGAAATAATACAGATCATTTATTGAGTCCTGGGCTAAGTACTTTATATGCATTATCTAATTTAATCTACACAATGACCCCCTGAGATCAGCTCTATAATTATCTCCATTTCATGGATGAGAAATTGAGGTTTAGACAGGTTAAGTATCTTGGTAGCAGTTGTGGGAACCAGCTGACTTCCACGCCTTTTCTATTTTGCCAGGGGTCCCACGTGCCAGCAGGAATGGCTGCTGGGCGAGGACAGGGTTTTTCCTGGCCCATTAAAAAGTAGGAGGAAAAGGGAGTGAGTGTCTCATAAAGATAAACTTATTAAAAATTTTAAGACAAGGTTTTATTTTAAAATTTGGTCCTATATATATATATATACGTTGGTGTTGAGTGGGTTTTGTTTTGTTTTAATGATTGATGATGCTTATAAGTGACTTAAAAAAAAAAACTTTACTGGGTAAATGAAGTGGTTCTCAACCTGTGTTTATTACTAATATTAAACGCAGCCTTTATGTCCATGAACTGCAAATTTGGGAACTTCCATGCAAGGCCAATCCCTGGAGAGACCTAGAATCCTACAATGGTAAAGTGCGGAATAAGGGCCTGGGGATGGTCCCAGGACAGTCAGCTTCCAAAGCACCCTTGTCCCTGGCAGACCTGCAGGCTGGCTGTTGGGTGGCCTGTTCCCACCTGCAATGGGAGACCCTGCTTTGGCCTCGGGTGGTGAAAAGTGATTACAGGAGGTGGGCTCCATACTGAAGCATCAAAATGACTTTTATTTTGAATTCCTACTGTGTGCTTTTCATTTTCACTATTACTTGTTCTTCTCAAGGACTTGGTAGAATTAATGTTACTCTTATTTTCTAGATGAGGAAACCAAAGCTGAATTTAATTAACCTGCTCAAGGCCATATCTGGAGTGTTAGATCCCAGATTTAAACTTTTTTTCTCACTACAAAGCCCACACTTGGCTAGGCAGCGCCTCTTACAGAGCAGAGGCAGCTCTGCAGGGGAGAGGCCTTCTTTCTTCCTTCTCTCAATGGCAGGCAGGCTCTTCCTGGTGCCTCTCTCAGCCCTCTTCCTTGAGACTCATCCCAGCACACTTAGCCTGCATCCATCTCTGTGCCCTGCTTCGCCAATTAGGTGTTTTATTCAGCGGGGGTGGAGAACCATACAGACTGGCCCTTGTCTCTCAGGAGAGGGAGATTTGTAATAAAACCCGCCTGTTGGATCTCCAATTTCAGCAACATTTTCACATGTACCATCTCATTTAATAGGCCATTCGGTGATGTAGGCAGGCTAGTTCTTATTTTTCCATTTAATAGGTGAGAAAACAGACCTGAACAGGCTACATGACTTGCTAAGAGGTAGAAGAAGGTGGACTAGAGGGAAGGGCTAGGGGGCAAATTCCTTAATTGCTCCATCATCAATATCTGGGGGCTTGTTCCAGCTGAGGATGAGTCCTCTCCATGGCTCCAGAGCAGAGAAAGCTGTGCCCATCCAGACCTCCCAGCTTCTGCCTGGTCCTTCCCCACAGCCTGCAGGGTATTTAACTGCCACATGCTGGACCCTTTGACTGGGAGAGAACGTGGGTGGTAGGTGGTCAGCAGTGAAGGAGAAAGAAGCAGCTGTGTTGCTGCTCCTGAAATGTGAAGCCAAGGAGAGGCAGCTTCAGGACTCAGGAAAGAATGGGTTCATCCCAAGCAAAGGAGAAAGTCATTCCCATCTGTGGAGGACCCACTTTGTGTTTTGCATGTGTTAGTAGCTTGTTTAATACGGACAATCATCTGTTAAAAGTAAGAATTCTCACCGTTTTGTAGGTGGACAGAAAGAGACCCAAAGCTGTTAAGTCCAAGATGATACAGCCAGTAAGTCACAGAGCCAGGACTAGAAGAACCCAAGTAAGGAAGCTGGAGTGAAGCAAAGGGGTTGATCGCCAGAAGGAAGTCCCGCAAGACTGCAGATGTAGTTGCGGTGTCCAGCACGCGTGCCCACGTGGAAGCACATAGATTCACACATGCCCTCACGTGCAATTGCACACATAACCATTTCTTACCCTATACATGTGTGAATGAGTACCCCAATCTTGACCTGTCCTTTCATTCATTAGAGCACTGGTGTATAGCCCTGCTGCATTTTTGTGTACCAGTTTTACTTCTAGCTATGGCAGCCATCATTGCTTTTGAAGGCACTGTTTTTTTATCTTGCCTTGCACGTCCTCTATTCCCTCTGATAGATGCACATATTACAAGATGAAAGTCAGGTCCCTTGTGTTCCCCATTCTTTGACTCTGGTTGCTTTCCATCCTGCAGCCCCGTTTTTACATCTTCCTGCTTCTGATTCACAGACAATATGAACCTGATTAAGTTCTTTGACCACTTAGGATAAAAGCTTCACTAGCTCCCAGACATTGCTGAAGATCACATTTTCCTTTATTTTTCCATCCCACTCTCTCTCCCTTCATCAGCTCTCTTAAGCTCCCAGTTTCTCTCTCCCGTCAGTCCCCCTCTCCCTAGCAACTTTTATTAACCTCTGTAGTTTGCAGGGACTGAATGAAGCCTCATTCCTCTCTGCCCTCCTGGAGCCCACTTAACAAAATTGATATTGTATTGAAATAAATGGGCCTTGCGACCAACCAACCTCCTCAAGATTAAGGATCTTAAACCCAGGAGTGGAAATCTCTTAGCACTCTAGCAAATTCTGTTAGTTTCCCAGGAGGTGATGCTACAGATTTCTTTCTCTGGTGGTCTGGCTCTGGGGAGGTGATGGGAGAATCTTCAAGAAGGCATCGTGCCTGGGTTTTCAGGAAGGGAAGGGACAGCAGGAGCCCGAGTCTCTGGTGCCCTGTGGCCACAGGTCAGGTTAGAAATCATAGATTCTCCTGCACTGGGTCTTTGGTGCTTTTCCTCTCTGCCCCTGATTTCCTCCTAAAGCAACAGGAAGCTGGGTGGGGAGAATCAAGGCTTGGTTACTCACTTCTGCAGAAATATGTTGTGTGCTTGTTATGTGTTAGGCACTGGTATTGCTAAAGGAGCAAAATAATGTCCCTGCCTTGAAGGGTCCCATTTCCTGATTTAGGTGTGCATTACTGAACTTTAGTAGACCTTAGTTTCCTTTTTCATAAAATGGGAAGAATTATGCTTTTTTTTTTTTTTTTTCAAATCAGCAAATACGTATTATGGTGGGTAAATCATATTGGTCAGCTTTATGGGGAATTCTTAAAAATGGCATCATATGGTTCCTGTCCAAGAAGCTCAGCTAAACTGTACGTACACAGGGATGGTTGGTGCCTGGATAATGGTGTGCAAGTTCAGAGCTGGAGAGCTCAGGAAGGGAGTTTGTTGTGGGTTGAAGAGACCAGAAAAGGCTTCATGGAGGAAGAGGATCTAAGGATGGACAGGATGTGGATGTGGCAGGAAGATGGAGAGCATTACCAGACCGAGTGAAACTTCCTGTGCCAATGTGTGGCTGCCTGAATGGTGAGAGTGCGTGGTGCAGCTGAGGATTTGGGGTGGGGAGAAATAGATGAGGTGATCCAGAAAAGCAGACTGGGGCCAGACCCATGAAGGCCCTGAAAATCCAGTCCACAGATTGTCCTGTAAGAAGAGAGCCAGGGATTTATGTTTTTTAAGCAAAGAATATGTTAAAAACCAGTTAGGTACCTGCTTCATTCCTCACCAATCCTTCTCCTCCTCCTCCTCCTCTTCTCCTTCTTCTTCTTTTTTTAAAGATTTTATTCATGATTTTCAGAGAGAAAGGCAGGGAGGAAGGAAGAAAGGGAGAGAATCATCCATGTATGGTTGCCTTTCACCTGCCTCCAGCTATAGACCTGGCTGGAGACCTGGCTGGCGCTAATCCTCTGACCCACACTGGCCAGGGCTCCACTTCTTTTTTTTTTAAATAACTTTTTTAAAAGATTTATTTTTATTGTTTTTAGAGAGGGGGAAGGGAGGGAGGTGGAGAGGGAGAGAAGCTTCAGTGTATAATTGCCTTTTACCTGCCTCCAGCTAAGGACCTGGCTGGAGACCTGGCTTGCAACCTGGTTATGTGCCCTGACTGGGAATCGAACCAGTGCCCTAGGGGTTTACAGGCCAGCACCTATCCTCCTCCTCTTCTTAAACTCCTCATCTGCTTTAGCTGCTATAGAGATTGGCAACCCCTTCTATTAAAAAAAGAAAAAGAAAGTGAAGTAGACAATCAGGGTGAACAGAAAACCTCAGAGAAACCTTAGTTTCCCCCTTGGGAAGTCTCAGATCTGTGATCTTGAGTTGGGAAGGCTTTGGAATAATAAAAAAAACATCTTTTTTGCTCTTGAGAATTTTCAGGTATAGATAGAGTTGCACCTGGAGGCAGAGTTCAGTAAAGACAACCAAGAAGAGAGCCCTGCAGCCTAATAGATACTTGAGGTCTTTGTCACTTGTCCCCTGGAGACTGGGCTGGGTCTGCGTAGCTCAGAGACTGGAGGGAACCATCCGATTTCATCAGAGGGCCAGCCCTTCGGGGTCAGGCCTGCGCTGTTTCCTCTGGTCTGTGGTATTAGGTGTGTGTTCATTTTGGGGGGCCGGGGGCTGAGACTAGACACTAGAGATTTCTAAACCTCTGAAAAAGAAGTGAGCTCTGGTTTTTCAAATAGAAACCTTTAAAGAGCGCTCCCGCATTCGCATTCGTGACAGGGCATTTAATGCCTGCGATCAACTAAGAAAGTGGGTTTTTTTTGTTTGTTTGTTTGTTACCTAATTGGGCCTGGTGCTCACCTGGGTACCAGAATGAAAAGGTAAGTGAGATTTAGTCTCTTTCCGGAGGCACCCTCCGTTAGGTATGGAAGATGGATGTGTAAACACATATTGGCAATGCTGTAAGATAAAGGTTGTGAGAGAGGTATGTGAAAAATGCTCAAGTCTAACTGCCCCAGACAGAGAGAGACGGAGAGGGTGGGAGTGGAGTGGAAGCCGGAGCCTGGCAGGGGGAGGGGACATGCACAGATGTGAGGCTCAGGGGCTGAGGCTGCCCTGATTGTGCCCCCTGCCCCAGATAGAGGGAGCTGAGGAATCTGAAGAAGTGGTTCCTCCCAAGGATTATGATTTACATAAACAAAGGCAGTTTATACAAAGTGCGCTTTCCCAAATCTCCCAACGTCTTGGGTCCAACTGTTCCATTCTCTCCACCCCCATCCCGCCCCCACTCCCACTCAACTGAGCTAATTGCTAAATCGACTTTGTCCTTGTCATTGCTTTAGCTGAGTTTCTTTTTTCTCCTTCCTGAAGTTCCCCAGGATCAGTCTTGGGTGCCTGCTTGTCAGGCCATGAGGTGCTTTGGACTGCTTCTTCCCACTATCTCCCCAACTGGGAGATTATTGAAAGCCAAGAGCCTGGGATGCGCAGTTGGGCAGAGGGAGAGAAGCAGAGAGCCAGAGAGACAATGGGAAGAGAGAAGGCATAGTCAAAGGAACAAGGGATAGGCATGCTGGTGGGGTGAAGCTCTGAGAGGGGTGGGGTTGTCTTCATCTTAATTCCTTAGTCATCAGGAGGACTTTTCTCTGGACAGCAGGACTCCTGGGTTTTCATTACAAACCCTGAGCATTTAACCTGCTACTTAGACCCTTTCTCCGCCTCCCTGGAAATCTACCAGCTTGACCTCACTGTGGGACTGGGGTGGGGACACCCCTCTTTGCCCACCTTTTCCACACTCATACTGGTGGTGGCTGCCACTACCAGTGCTGTCAGCTCTTCTGCATCCACCCCAGCATAGCTACTGTGTGAACAATGTTTGATCCTAGAATGCTACACCTGTCGCTGATGCACACCTCTGGGAAGTCTTCCCTCACTAGGCAGTGGGTGAAGTGAGAATCCAAATGCATTTTAATATCATTTTACTTATTTACTTGTAGTTATTTTTAAGATTTTATTCATTATCTTTAAAGAGAGGGGAGGAGAGAAAGGCAGAAAGGGAGAGAAACATCCATGTATGGTTGCCTTTCACCTGCCACCAGCTACGGATCTGGCTGGAGACCTGGCTTGCAACCCGGTTATGTGCCCTGACTGGGAATCGAACCAGTGACACTTGGGTTCACAGGCTGGTGTTCAGCCCACTAAGCCACACCAGCCAGAGCTTAATGTCATGTTAAACCAAATAAAGTTAGGAAAAATCTGACTTTGGAAAGAAGAGAGGAAGGAAAGAAGGAAGGAAGGGAGAGAGGGAGGAAGAGAAGAAGGAAGTTGAATGCATTACAAAAGCAAGATGAAGTGACTTGTGGATTACCTGTGCCCTTACTACTCTTCATTTATGTAGAAAACTGAGAAGGGATCCTATAAAGCCTGTACCTAAGGGATTTAGTGCCCCCTGGAATGGGGTAACCCTTCAATTGCAGTGGGACCTCCTTGCCGTCAGGCCTATGGGCAAACCAGCCTGCTTCCCAGCAAAGGTGCCACCTCTGCAGCCCTGACCAAGTCACTTAACTGGAGCTTCAGTTTTCCAATCTGTAAAATGGAGGTGGCAATAACGTCTACCCTAGAGAGTTGACCGAATGAAGAAACCTATACTCAGAAACAGTATCTGGAATACAATAGATATTAAATAAATCACAGTTATTAATATTGCACAGCGCCTGTTTTTTATGGCTTGTAGTTCCAGGCAGATCTGAGGCAGGCAGATAATAGGATGAGTGAAGAACAAATAACAGTCCAAAATACATAGTAGATAAGTCTCTGTTAAATGTGCCAAGGGAGGTGACCAGTGATGTGTTATCCCTGAATTTATAGTCTCTGCCATACAGTACAGTGGGAGCCCAGAGATGGCAGGCGGTACAGCGTAATGGAAAGCACCTTTGTGTGGAATTAAGTCTACGTGCTGTTTCTGAAGATTCTGAAGATTGAGGCACTACGTGCCTTTTCACCCTCATGAGCCTTAGTTTCGTCATTTGTGAAATCCAGTGACAGCAGTCACTTACCTCTACTTTAAGTGCTGGAAAAACAGCCCTTGGCTGTGCCCAACCATTGTTTTCACCCCGTCTCTCCAAAAGATCTCAACCTGTATGTTAGAACAGATTCTCACATTTTAACCTGCTTCTGAGACGCTTGGGGATCTTATTAAAGTGCATATTTTGCATCAGAAGGTCAAGTGCAGCGTCCGCAGTGGCACCAAGCTCCCAGACGATGCTGATGCTTCTGGTCCTAAGACAGACTTTGAAATATTAGAGGATGCTTTCCTCTTGGGACATAGATCTTCAACATTTCAGTGCAAGTCCAGGGAAGATAGGGTTCATTTCACTGGATTCACTTTTCAGCAGCTTAGTTGTATACCGGAGCTCAGTGGGTCATTGCGTCAGGAGCATCTATCATGTTGGTGGAGCAGGAGTGGGTACAGTGCTTGCCAGGGTGCCCATTTCTGACCCCAAAATTGACCTGCCCTGCCTCCTGCCTCCCACCTCATAAGCTCTCAGCCTCCCCCGGCCCATCCCACTGAGTGCGCTGTCGTGCCATTAACTGGCAACTGCAGGGCTCAACAGCAGCCAGGATGGCGGTGGAAACTCCTCCATGCCTGAGCCAGTTGGTCATTTGCACTCAGTTATTTTTTTCTTTTTAGGAAAAATGCTCTTATCATCTAGCTCTCAGTTTCGTATAGATTTAGGGGAAGACCGTTTTGACAGAGTTGCTAGCCAGGGCTTTGGCTTGAAAATTGGGTCATTGGCAAATTTTATGATTTGGGAAGGAAGGTGCTCCGTAGGCTTAACTTGAAGTATGATTTGGTGGGAACAATGGAGGACCATCGCTGGGCAGGTCAGTTTCTACTCAGTCTTTCCCTCCCTTCTCTACCTGCGTTCAGAGCTCCAGGCTGTAGGGAAGAGCTACAGGCCAGAAAAGACAAAGTTCTGATTTAGTAGGGGAGGCTTGGTCCTTATGTCTAGAGAATCCTGTCCATTAATTATCCTTCATCCTCTCCTGTCCCCCAACAGACACATATTTGGCCATCTGCAAGTGCAAATGGGGACTTAGGCAAACTACACCCACAAGTCCTGAGGGGTTTCAGACTCAATCAAGAGATAGGTGAGATCAAGCAGTGGAGGCTTCCTAGAACCTAGAACTTGGGATCAGGAATGAACATGGGAAGATGATTCTTGAAGAATCCCAACATCTTTCGACACTCAAGATATCTTCTTTAGGGAACACTAATTTGAATCAACCTCGATACATCAGTGTTGGTTCTTTTTCTGAAGAGAAAGGAATTTTATTAGCTCTCTCTGCTTACTTTTATATTTAATAATCCCTGGCAAGCAGGAAGTTCTTTGTGTCTAAGCAGACCCCTCCTTTTCCTGCATGGGGGGGGGGGGGAGAAGAAGAAGAAGAAGCAACCTCTTATTAAGGACTGTAACTGAGTAAGTCCCTCGTATTCTCTATGTCTGGATAAATAGCATTTTCCCCCATAGGTTCACTTTTCTTTCACTTCAAGGCAAAGTTCCTCACAGTAGAGAAGCAAACCCAGAGAGTTCGTAGGTGAGACTACCTCTGAAGCCCCAAGTGAGCCAGAGCAGATTGTGTCATTAGGGGTCCGATTTGTTTTCCAGCAAACCACCCAGGCTGGCCTCTCAGGGTCCCCAGCCAGGGCCAGAAAGTTTGCGTTCACGGGAGTTTGGTGACTGAGTCACCATACCCTTACGTGTCTAGTTTCCTCTTCTCAGCTGCTCCGAGCTGCTGGGACCGGAGGGCTCTGATGTCCACATCTTCCCTAGCCAATGACCAGAGGTCCCTCCCTCCTCCCTCCTTAGGGTATAGGCCAAGAGAAGCATTGGCATCTGCTGCTGAGCCAGGTACTTATAGAAAAGTGGTACAGGGAGGCGAGATGGTAGAAGTAGGCCTGCCCACAGGCCGGACCTGTTCTAGCTTCAGAGTGGGCATATTTTCCTTTTGGAATCACTCAAGAATGCGCTCAGCCCAGCCTTGCCTAGTTAGGCTGGGTAGAACCCAGGTGACCTATGTGTGGGCAGAGAAGGGAAGGGAGGGGATATCTGAAATAGATGCCTGTTTTTGGAGACCTTCTGGTCTGATGAAGGTCCCTTGGATGCTGGGCTATATGAGATAAGCCCAAACTCTTAGCTCTAAACTTCAGCTGGAGGGAGACTTGGTTTCTTCTGTTGGATAACTAAGCATAATAGGGGGGATAGGATTCCCCATCTTCCTTGGGATCTAAACGCCCCATTTAAACAAGGTGGAGCTGAGGGTAGTTGATCCCTTTTGTGCATTTGCACAGAAGTGGAAAGAGATCCCGGAGCTAGTGGATCAGTTAGGGAAGGTGGTTGGGAAAGGCCAGAGGGAACAATGGAGTCGGGTGGGAAGGACCGACGGGGCAGGATCCATGGAAATAGAAGGCAGATGAGGCCACCCTACAGGATGACTTAGTGGAAGGAGGCCAGGGGCCAGGAGGAGGGCTGGTCAGCTCGGGTGATGTGGCCTGGAGGCTCTGGTCGCTGAGAGGCTTCACTGTTGCCCTGTCAAGTTGGTGCCTCAGCAGCATTTCCAACCAGCCAGTCTTGTGACATCCTCCTCAGTAGGCACAGACAGGCAGCCATGTGCCTCAGGAGAGGAATGGTATTAAAGCAGTTCCTGCCCCCTTGAGGACAGAGCAGAAGGCAAGTCTGCTGAAGAGGAGGCGCTGATGTGTCTGGTGGGGGCAGGACCTTGGGATTCCTGCCTTCCTGGAGGAGACCATGAGGCTGTCACAACTTGGCTTCAGCATGGGGCCTGCCCTGCGGGGCAGCTGGTATTTGCTGAGGGGTGGCAACTCCTTTTCAAGGGCAGCCGTGGCCCAGGGTCCTGGAAACGCTCGCAGTAACCTGGCTGACAATCTGCAGCACAGTCAGGCTGTAGCACCAGCAGAGCCACATGTTCCAGGGCTCCAGCTGCTCTCCGCCCCCCAGCTGGGTGCTCCCTGGGCCCTCTTCCTCCTGCTGTCCGTCTGTCACTTGCAGGAGTGAAATGAGCTCTGCTCCTGAAGCATTTGGTGCTTGATAATTTGTGGATTATAGCTAACTCTCGATAAAGATCCCCCTAATTGCTTGGCTCACCTCAGGTTCTATCATCAAAGCAAAGCTGTGCATAGCCCCTGTCCTTTTCTTTTTATTATCTCTTAATTAATCACTCTGGCTTTCGCACATCGCAGATAATTACAGTCTCCTGGGTACAAAGCTTATTTTCATAACCTCCTGTTCCAAGTTGACAGGGGGTGGGGGCAGGGCAGAGTGGGAAGAGAAATATTGAAGGAAGGCGGGGGCAGCGGGCAGTGGGTGGGTGAGACCAAAGGAGAGGAAGAAAGGGACATCTGGGCAGTAAGGAGGGGGACACATAGAGTGGTAAGCAGAACACCTAGTCTGCCCGGCGGGCCCACGGAGGCTCTGCAAGGGAGCAGTGCGCCCTCCTGAAGACTTCAGCTGGTCCCCCAGCACGGGCGCAGCCTGAGCTGCACTGCTGGGTCCCGTGGTCTGTTGGGGTGGGGTGGGGTGGGGTTCAGCAGATGATCCAGAGTGAAGTTTTCTGTTTTGAGCAGAGTAGGACACTCACTCTGGGTCTTAAACCCATGGAAATGACTAGGAAATGATCTCCTAGTAGTGTGATCAAATGAAGAGGAAAAGAACTAATGGTAATTCGCACCTCCTTCAATAGATGCTGCACTATGTTTTTCACCAGCAGCTTATCATCCCCACTAGAGATGAGGGAAGGGGTGGCTCAAGGAGGTGATGTAAAGACAGGAGGAGGGAGTGTTCCTGCTGGGCCCTCCCTCCTGGACTTGCTGGACTTCTGGTTCTGCCGTCACAACAGGGCTTGGAGCTTTCCTTGGCCTTCCAACCCACAGAGAAGACCCACAGGACAATATCTAGGTGACAGATGTGAGAGGCTGAAAATAGAGAATAGTTTATCCGGAGAGATATAAGCTGGATTAGAACCTGAAGCTCTAGCATGGATTCCGTGGCTGTTCCACATTACTTTTTTTTTTTTTTTTTTAGATTTTTTCATTATTTTTAGAGAGAGGGTAAAGGATGGAGGCAGAGAGGGAGAGAAACATCAGTGTATGGTTGCCTTTCACCTGCCTCCAGCTGGGGACCTGGCCTGCAACCTGGTTATGTGCCCTGACTGGGAATCAAACCAGCGACACTTGGGCCACAGGCCAGTGTTCAAATCCACTGAGCCATTCCAGCCAGGGCCTCCTCATTACTTTTGATCATTGGGTCTCTGTGGGCTGGGCTCCTGCTAGTCCCATAAGAGGTAATAGAGGAGGGGAGAAGGAGAGACATTTGTTTTTTTCCCTTTCTAGATTGAATTTTCTTTCATGGCCATAGCCCAGTTTGCTTGGTCTTTAGAATAAAATAATTTGGATCCTACTATTTTGCCATTAACGCACTATAAAATGTTGAAATTGTTACATAACCAGAGGATTCGTTTCTTTGTTGGTAAGTGGAAATGCGCTATAAAATGTTTAAATTGTTACATAACCAGAGTATTAGTTTCTTTGTTGGTAAGTGGGGAACCCTGAAAGGACTGCAGACAATATATGCAAAACAGTAGGCCTTGGCATTTGAAAGGTTTTAAAACAAATAGCTGTTATTACTACTGCAACTATTGGAATTACCACTGTGCACGAGCGCACCTAGCCTAACCTAGTAGAAACCGCATAGGACAAGTTAATTTTTGTGGAAACTGTTGAGGGGGTGAGGGTACTTTACTTCAGTTCAACTTCCTCGGTAAAGGCAGGCACACAATGTCCACCCTGGAGGACTTCTGGGGTGGGCTCCTGAGCAAAGTCTTGGCAACCCAGACCACTCTGTCAACACTCCTTTTTTTTTTTCCTTCTACAAATAAGTGGTGTGTTCAAGCCAGGGATGCAGAGCTTATTGGCCACCAGCTCCAGGCAGGGTTGATTTTCCCATTACCCACGTCCAGGCCTCGGACTGCCCGTGGAGCAGAGTCCGAGCACCAAAGGGTTAAATGTGTCATCTCACAGAGCTGGCAAACTCAGCTTGAGGTCCCTGGACATCACAATAGGAACGTCTGTGTTGTCTGTGTTCGGGAGGCTGTAGGGAAGAGCACTGAGGCTTGAGTCAGCTTGAGTCTAGCTAGGGGTTGGAGTCCCATTTGTGGAGGGACCGTATACAGTGATCTGGGCCTGTTTTCTTAACAAAAAACGAGAAGATTCATTTTCCCGCTCTTTGCCATCCTCTGGTTCTTCCTGAACAAGACCCTGGATCTCTTGATTTGGTTTGCATGCCAAGGCCAGAGACACTGATTTCAGGGGGCTTCAGTGGTACCCCAGGGGAAGCATTCTTTGCTCAGAAACAAGAGTGGAAGTAAAAGTGGTTTTTGTTTTTTTTGTTTTTTTTACTAATTATTTGGCTTGATTTTTTTTTTAAGGTTTTATTTATTATTTTTAGAGAGAGGGAAAGGGAGAGGGGCAGAGAGGGAGAGAGACATCAATGTGTGGTTGCCTTTCACCTGCCTCCAGCCACGGACCTGGCTGGAGACCGGGCTTGCAACCTGGGTATGTGCCCTGGCTGGGAATTGAACCAGTGACCTTTGGGTTCGCAGGCCGATGCCTTATCCACTGTGCCACCAGCCAGGGCTGAAAGCAAAAGTTTTATACGTTTTTGTATCTGGTCTGGACTTGGGATAAGAAGAGCAAAGTCCCCTACGTACAGATAGTCCACTGTCTTGGGGATGGTCTAGCCTGCTCTAGGAAAAGTGGGGGCCCCTGGACCAAGGGTCCATGTAGATAAGATCCTCTCCCTGAAGAAACATGCTCTGGCTTTACTCTGAACTTTAACTTTGGTCTATGAAAAGGTTTTGCAGAGTCTTGTGGGAACATAAACATTTGGCAGATTTCTTTCCCTGAAAGCTATTTCTACTTTCTTTTTCTGGGAAATTTCGCCAGCGAGATCAAGCCTCCTCCACCCTCCCCTCCTCCCTCCCGTTTTTCCTGCAACACCCAACCCCCTCTCTCCTTCTCCCCTAAATGAAAACAAAGGGAACTGGTGGGTACTGGGAATCCTCTCAAAGCAGACTGGGCCAGAATAAAGGACTGAAGCAAACAGCTCTCTCAAGAGGAGAAATGATCAGGAGGGAGGAGAGAGGGAGGGAAAAAAAAAAAAAATAGGCAAATGGCATCAGGGTAAATAGTGAATTCCAGACATTTAAAATTCTTTTGGTTTTAATCATCTTGGAGGCCTAGTGGGGCAGAGCTGTGGGGGAGGGGTGACAATGAAAGCCAGGGCTATCGGGAGGAGCCAGTGTTCTGAAGACCTAACCAGGCGGTCTCCATCTGCACCCTCTGCTTCCTTCTGCATCTGCTGCCCGAAGGGTCACCATCCCCAAGGGCCCTTCCTGGCGGGTCCCCGGCCTTTATCTCACCTCCCAGACTTAGTTTAGACTCAGTTTAAAAGCGCTGACCTTTCCGTTTTCTCCCAGATCCCAAGTTCCCCAAAGGCCCTGGATTAGGTTTTGTTAAAAACAAAACAGATTTTACAAACAACAAACCTCAACTTCTCTCCTAAGTCATGGCTTGGACCTTTTCAGGGAGGGTCAAGGTCTCAGGGGAGCTTCTGGGCCTGTTTTGCTGCTTTTTAAGTGGATTTGAAGAGCAGAGCTGAGCCTGCAAGCAACTTCATAGGGAATGAGGGGCTTAGGAGAGAGCGGGGCAGGTCCCGGGTGCCTGTTCTGTGTTGGGAGCTTTGGGATCATGTCCTGTCAGAGCCCTGGAGGAGAGGGGCAGCCTTTATGCCTCCTCCCTCAGAGGTGGGGCTGGTTATCAGGAAAGGGAGTGGAAGGTGGCCCTGGGCCTGAGGGGATCTTAAGCTCTTCACTTTTCCTAGACTAGGGGACAGGGTGCATTCCCAGGCAAGGGAGTGATCAGGAAACCTCAGCCTGAGGTGACGTGATGAGTGGTCAGGTGAGCAGGGAAGCGGAACCAGGGAGTGGCAGCAGGCTGGAGGCCAGGGGAGCTGTGTGATAAGACGGTCTGCAGCCATGCTCAAGCCTCTTTCTTTCCAGTCCTGGGCTCCTCCCCCGCAACCCAATTCTCTAATTCTCCTTCTCCATCAGAAGGCAGCTCTTTTAAGTCTGAAAATCAGCTGTTTCTTCCACTCCCCACTCCCCCTTCCTCAAACTTAGATTCTTGGGCATTTGGACTTTTTTTTTTAAAGATTTTATTTATTATTTTTAGAGAGAGGGGAAGGGAGAGAGGCAGAGAGGGAGAGAGACATCAATGTATGGTTGCCTTTCACCTGCCTCCATCTGAGGACCTGGCTGGAGACCTGGCTTGCAACCTGGTTATGTGCCCTGGCTGGGAATCGAACCAGCAACCTTTGAGTTTGCAGGCCGGTGCCTTATCCACTGTGCCGCCAGCCAGGGCTGGACTTTATTTCTTGTTGTGCACTTTCCACTCCTTGTCCGCATGAAGATGACAAACATTGAAAGCTTGAGGGTAGATTAGAGTTGATTTTAGATTGAGAGATAGGTGACCAGGATTTTTATCTTGACTCTTCTTGCTTTGTTTTTTCTTGGGCAAGTCATGTGTCCTTTCAGGACCTCAGTTTAGTCAAGTGTAAGGTAAGGAGGGAGTTTACTAGATTATACCCACAGCCCCAGATGTGCTCTTCAGCTTCTGTATAAAGCAGCACCTAGAATACAGACTGCTCTGGGGTGGATCAAAGACCTGCTGCCTCCTACCAGCATGACCCTGTGCAAGCTTTTTCACCTTTTTTTGTGGAATAGCAGAATCTGCTTCATAGGGTGGTGATAAAGATCACATTAAATAATCTGTGTCACCCTGGCTGGGGTGGCTCAGTGCATGGAGTGCTGCAAGCCTGTGAACCAAAAGGTCACCACTTCAATTCCCAGTCAGGTCACCTGCCTGGGTTGTGGGCCAGGTCCCCAGCTGGGGGGCGTGCAGGAGGCAAACGATCTATGTTTCTCTCCCTCTCGTTCTCCCTCCCTTTCCCTCTCTCTAAAAATAAATAAATAAGTACATAGTTTTTAAAAATCTGCATAGAACGCTTGGCAAGGTACCTGAGATGCTTTAAGCATGCAGTGTATGTCGGCTCTTACTGTTCCCGAATCTTAACATTCTATGTGACGAGTGACAACAGCAAGAAAAGGCTCTGGGGTTGCAGTCAGGTGATGTGGGCTCAGATCCAGCTTCCTACCTGACTTTCCGTGCGACCCTGCACACGTTCATTTTGAATTGTGATCTAAGGTAATGTAAAGTTCTTGGGGGCCAGGACCTTCCTTCTCTGTCTTGATCTTTCATTTACCCATTGTCACCCATTCCTTGTGCCTAGAATGGTACCTAGTGCAGACGCTCAGAAAATGTGTGTCAAATGAACCATTGAATATAAAGTATTTAATCAATGAGCAAGATAATTGAGGCTTTGAACTAGACAAGGACTTAAGATGGATAAGCTAATCCTTTGTTGTGGAGGCTGTTCTCTGCCTTGTAGGATGGTTAGCAGTATCCCTGGCCTGCCTCACTAGAACCCAGTAGCACCTCCCACCCACAGGTGTGACAATAAAAATGTCTCTGGCCCTGGCTGGTGGCACAGTGGATAAGGCGCTGGCCTGTGAACCCAGGGCTGCTGGTTCAATTCCCAGCCAGGGCACATAACCAGATTGCAAGCCAGGTCTCCAGCCAGGTTCATAGCTGGAGGCAGATGAAAGGCAGCCATACATTGATGTCTGTCCCCTCCTTTGCCTCTCTCCCTTAACCTCTCTCTAAAAATAAAAAACAAAATCTTAAATAAATAAATAAATAAATAAACAATTCGCTGGCCATTTCCAAATGTCCCCAGGAAGGAAAACACCTTAATTGAGAACCTCTGAGCTAACTAGAGGACGCACTAGACCTAGAAGTTAAGCCTTCCCATTCCCAATCCATATCATTTTCTAAAATGCCACATTGTTGCCCATTTCTCCCTTTATCCAAATATTTAACCTTGGCCATATCCCATAAAATTAATAGAGTTTATGTTGCTGAGCAGAAAGTGAAATGTTTTGTCTTCCAGCCCATTTGAAAAATGATTAGGCTTCTACCTAAGCCATAATGTACCGTTCTCTCCAGGGTTGGGGCTGGGGAAGAAGCAGGCAGGTGGCAAAGATAGCCACCTGAACAGTTCACTGGGGGTGGGTGGGGAAGTGGAGACCCCAACTGCCTGTAGAACAGCTGGGATAAGGGTTGCTGGATGTCTACCACATCTCTGCTGCAAGCAGATACAAGCAGGCTACTATGGTTCAGACATCAGGGCTAACTCTTTTTTTTTTATCTCTCTCTCTCTCTTTCTTTTTATTTTTTTAAAGATTTTATTTATTACCCTCAAGAGAGGGAAAGGGAGAGAGACATCAATGTATGGTGGCCTTTCACCTGCCTCCAGCTACAGACCTGGCTGGAGACCTGGCTTGCAACCTGGTGACGTGCCCTGGCTGGGGATTGAACCAGCGACCTTTGGGTTCGCAGGCCGGCGCCTTATCCACTGTGCCACCAAGGACTCACTCTTTTGGGTCTCAGGTGCCTTTTGCACCCCTCATCTCACCTCATACCTTCACCTCCCACCTGCTGAGATTTCTCAGGTGGCTCTGGGCACCTTAGAATACTATTTGAAAACACAGATTTAATCCAACCCCTTAAATTTCCAATAAAAACCAAGACTCAGGAGGGTGCAGGGCTCATTGCCCCAAAGCAGATATTAGAACAGGAAGTTCCACCATAACCCTGCCCTGTCCCCCACCAACACACACACACACACACCCCTCTTTCATCAGTTTGGAAAACCACTGCCTCACCTCCAGTGACTTCCCTGCCTCCCCCCCACTATATGCAATTGCGCAGATCCTTCCTGGGACCTGAAAAAGTCCTTTCTGAGTGTGGGATGGTGATCAGACAAAGATCTACCAAGGAACTGAAGCCCTTGGAGGAAGGTAGTGGTCCCCAAAGATTGTGGGGGACATCACTCTTGGGACTGCCAGCAGTTCCCCCCCCCTCCCCTAGACATGCCCTGATCCCGTGGTCTCCGGCCCCATACCCTCTCCTAAGGGGCCTACTCTTGTTGTCATGGTAACCAGGGGATTAAGGCCAGCTTGGAAGCCCAAAGATGTGGGAGAGAGTTTAGAGATGAGGCAGGTGGAAGGAGGAAATGAGACGGTAAGATAATGAGTGATAAAGACACAGAGCTGGATAGCGGGCGGGTTGGTCAGGGAGGAAGGTGAAGGGAGAGAAGGGATGAGAGAGAAACCTCATTTATCCCGAGAGAGAAAGAGGGAGGAGGGGGGAAAGGAGAGGGAGAGAGAAACCTCAACTTTTATTTAAAAATCAGAGAGCGGTTGTGTGCCTGGATTCGTTGCCATGGCAATGTCAAAGAAAAGGAGATAACTTGTGAAGCCATGAAAACCCAGTAGGAGTAAATGTTTAAAGCCTGGAACAAAAACCACTGAGAGATGATTAACAGGCTGCAGGTTCCAGACTCCTGCCCTTTGTCAGGGGACCTGGCCCTGAAGAGTCCAGCCTCCTCTGCCCCTCTGCTCCACCCTTGATTTGCCCTTGCTTGCCACGAGGATTTCAAAGAAGAACCAGGGGGCACCCGTTCTCCCTCCAGCCTTCTTCCCTTTCTCAGCGATTGTCCTTTTCACTTCAGGCCCAGAACCCCCAGACCACGGTTGGAGAAGCTTTTCCTGAACCATTAGGAACAGTATAGTCTTTGTAGGGAAAACAACCAACAAAGGCTTTGGTCGGATAAATGGAAGAACTTCTGGCCACTGCATTCATTAATTATGATGGATAATTAAGTTGTCGATTTTGTTCCCTTGGATAATTTCCAGCGTTAAAGATTCAGATGTCACTGACAGGCGGATCTCTCTGTTGATTGTTGCCCTTCGGGTCTCTGAAATGCTAAGAAACCAGGGTTCTTCCTTCAGAAAGAGAGGTACATTCTAGTCTGGGAGCTTTGTTGGGGCTAACTGTGTTTAATGCTCCCTTTAATTCTTCCTTCTAATGCTCCTTAGGATTTTTCCAGGAGGCTTAATCTTCCTAAGCCTCAAGATGGCCAAAAGCTAAGCTGATATTTTGGGGTTAGGGATACCCTGCCGGCAATTCTTTTTTTAAATGTCAAAGTACTTTTTAAATGTTTTAATGAGTCTCACTCAGTCATCTCACTCTGACCCCGGCCATCACAAGAGCCAGCTGGCCCCTTGCCCCATCTCCTAAGGGAAATAGTCTTTTGAGTGTTGCCTCTCCTACCTTCCTTCAGATGCCTCCCAAGAAATTGTGAGTATCAGAGAAAGCTGTGATGTTCTTTTCTTCTCCTCTTGGGATGCAGCTCTGAACTAAAGGCCAGAATAGCTAAGTCACAGGAGGCCTGTTTTATATCTGCCGCTTCCCCACCCACACCCCCCCACCGTTATCAGCCATGTCCAGTCCGTTCCTCCAGATACTCTAAACTTTATCCTTAGACTAAACCCAACCATCAGAGAGTGGCAAATGGAGACTGAAGGATTCGCCAAAGAATTGCTTTTCCTGAGCAGAGCCTGTGGCGCTGTGCCACCGGCTTGCACTGAGGAATGTTCTAAGGAGCAACCCTATGAAGCTCCTAATTGTATTTATGGTAGGGATGTTGCCCAGGACATGGTTCAGCACATTGCTCTGTCCTTTTATGAGGATCCACGGGGAGAAAGTTTGGTAATGATACTTTTTCAGAGACACTGGTTAGTTTATATTTTATGGGCTCTGTCAATTGTGTTACTAACTTTGATTCTTTCCTCTTTGCACTGGCTGCTTGGAAGCCTAAGCCTACCCTCACAGTTCATCTCCGATGCGTATATTTAGTATATTATCTTTGCCCCAGTTTCCGTTTATTTCTCCTGTTCCTTATTCTCTTTCCTGATTGTCTAGTCATCACCATCCTCTCCCAATGTCCAGTGCCACCTTAATGTATTGTTTACATCATTACTGAATGTGTTTATGTATCCTGCCTCAAGTCTTTTGTGGAACAAATAAATTAATTAAGTGAATTAAGAGATATAAGACCTATAGCATAGTGCCTGGCAAATAGTAAGCAGCTACTAAATGTCACCTATTTTAAGTAACAAATAATATAAATTAGCTATAATCTTCCTTTCAGGTGTCCTTTAACCATGGACTGGAAGCTGTGGGAAGCTACTTGGGTCCCCAGATTAAAAGGCATCTGTAAATAGTTAACTCCCAATGAACTCAGGACACCCAACCCCACCCCACAGATAGCATCCAGGCACTAATTGTTTTCATCTTTTTCTTTTTTAACTTCAGAATGCAGTGTAGTGATAATGGTGATGGCAGTCAGATTTGCCTTGCTTATTAGAGTTGACATGAAGTGTTATTTGAATGAATTTCTAATTTCCCTGCTCACACCAAGACTGACTTGAAAAGTCCTGGATGGCAAAGGGAATCAGCCTGCCTGAGATTAGGATTTTTCCATGGGTAATTCCCAAGGTAAGAAGTCTATGTGCCAGTGACTGAGAGCTGATGGTGTCGTGCTTAGCCAGAACTCAGCTTAGAGAAGATAACAGAGCAGATCAAGAAGAGGTTGACAAAATGTGACCTCTGTTTGTGATCCCTACACCATCTGACCTTGATCAGGTTGAATTCTTTGTTTTTTTTCTTGTCTGTTCATTTCCAAACAATCTTTCATTTGGTCCTAAGGGAAAAAGAAAACAGCAACCCATGCTAGCCCTATTTTATTCAATCCTGCACTTTTGAGCCCTTCCTGTTTGCTAGGTATTATGAAGGGCTGTGGGTGTGCAAAGCAACCAGAGTTCTCTTTACTTTCTAAGGGCAGGATTCCAGTTTTTTCTCTTTGCCCCAAGTTGGATGAGCTCTTCAGGGGATAAACAGCCCAGGTAGTGGGCATCTTTTCTACTGCTCTGTCATTTTTGTCTTTCACCCCTTTTTCCTGCATTTCCCAAGGTCCTGCTTCCTTGTAACTTCTCTCTCGCTTCCTCAAGGTCTTTCTCCACAGTCTTCCCTCATTTTCTCTGTTGCCTCTCCCTCTCTTCCAAGGTCTTTTTCCTTTCACATTTTCAACGTCTTTCTCTTTTCTTCCATTAAAATAATTTTTTTGAGAAAGAAAATAGATTGGGTTTTTTTTTTGATCTTCTGTCCTTTGTTAAAAAACATAAATAACTTTCCCAGTTACTTTCAAGAGGAAAAAAAACCCAACAGCCCTCTCTATCTCTCAGTTCTTTTGCTCAGAAGACAAAAGATCCTTCAGAATTGAAGAGAAAGGGGAACCTCCCCGCCCCCCAAAAAAGAATAAAAAGATTCCAGTTAAAAATCTGATCAGGGTCATAAACCTGACAGAAAAGCTTTGTTTGAAGGGAATGTGAAGGGGGAGGAGGAGGGAACTGGCAACTAACAATTCTCAACCTCAAAAGGCAAATATCTTGAGAGCTGAAGGAAATCTAGAGATAGTATTTTCACTGAAGGATTAGAATAACTTTGATTCTTATTTTAACCTGAGAGTCTTTTCATTTGGATACTTGTAGGCTTATAGAATATGCTGAGAAGAATTGAGGGGTGAAAGGAAAGGGAAGCAGAAAACTACCATTTTAATTTTACCCTGGGTCAGGATGGTTAGAGTCAGGATAATTGCAAAGAAAGACCAGGCCTTGAAATCTCGGGGCCCCAGTGTGCTGCATCACTAGTCCAGGCCTTGATACCCTCTGAGAGAAAGAACAAGAAGGGGACCGTACGCAGAGTTGAGGTGCAATGGGAGAGCTGTGGGAACTGTTCTAATGTGGCCAAAGCTAGTGAAACCCTAGGAGAGATCTGCGGGCAGGTGGAGGGCCGCAGGGTGGTGCTGCAGGGGAACCTGGGTGGGGTGAGCGTGGGTGCCAACCTAGAAATGGAGTATGAGAGGGTATGTGTTATGTGGCCAGTGGGGGCAGGGAGGGCGGGAAGGACCAGGTTCCAACTGGTCATAACGTCTCTAGGACTTTGGAAAGGAAAAGATTCAGACATGTTCTTTGATTTGAGGAAGAATGAAAGCAAAGGGGGCGTTAATGAAGGAGTGTCAGAAATGGAACAACTAGAATGTGGAAGAAAACACAAAGCCGGACACCTGGATAAGAGAACACTGGAATAAGTAGGCAAAGACAAAGGGGCAGTGGGGTCTGGTCACTCATTAGGCCCCCATAAATGCCTCCCTTCTCAGGAGGCTGTGCTGATGGTGGCCAGCTTGAGAATTATTTGTGGAAACTATTTAAATTCCAGGTTGCTTTTGCCTGGCACCTGGTTTCCAGCCATGGATTGATGTGTGACAGAGAATATGAACCAATTTTATTATCAGCCTGAACAACACATAATTGGGAAGAGAATTTACTTCTGCTGTTAAGGCCGCTGCAGAAACGAAGTTATACAAGGTTCATTCTAATGACTTGGGAGCATCTTTCTTATTCATATTCCTGTTTTTCTGGCTTGACCAAAGAAATAGAAGCCCAGAGCTTCTGCTTCTGCCCTCCAGAAGTCCCAGAGACAGAGACATGCAACCAGGGAACGGATCTAAGATCAAAAACCCGCAAGCAAACACAAAGCAAGGGCACAGATTGAAGAGAGAAAACAAGAGTGGAACAGATCAAAGGAAGAAGTAAAAAGGCAAGGCAGAGTATGCCTTGGGGGGTGGGGGATTGGGGGGAAGAAAGGGAAAAAGAATACAAAATTACCGAGTTATCCTAAAATAAGTGCAGAAGAACAGGATGGATTCTGAAAGGAATGAACTCTCTGCATGTCCTGTATTATTATTATTTCCACAACGTAAGATGGGCAAAGGAAAAGATACAAACTATTTTGGCCCAGGCACTTTGAGAGGTTTGAAACGGAGTAGGGATGGGAGGGACAGTGAGGGCCACTTTCTGGGGGTGATGTTCTTCTGTAATGTTAAGGCCAGAGACATATTCCAGGCCCAGCTCCACATGGCCCCCTTAAAGCGAGCTGTTGACTCAGGGCACTTCACTAGGGTGGAGGGAGGCAGGAGTGGAAACTCCAGGCCTAATTGCTAGGTCTCTCTCAGCTCTTCCAGGGAGCACGGGGCAGGAAATTCCTCAAATTCCAGGCTTGTGGGATCATTGCTGAGCTTAACCACAGAGCAAGGGAGAGAAGTAGAGAGGGCTGCCGCTCCTCCATCTTTTTCCCCTTGCAGTTTTAAAGTAGCAGCAAACTGAAAGAGGCTGATGGCTAAGAGAAAGGCCCCCGAAGTAATCATCCACTGCAAAGAAAGTCCCAGGTCTGGGAATCCCAGAAAAATTGGCCGTTAGTTGAGTAAGACTGAAGTAGAAAACAGACTGCTGTGGACTGGGACAGGGGCATTTCCCAGGGTGAATTTTTTTTTTTTTTTTTTTAAATAAAGCTTTGAGGAAAAGCCAGTGGAAAGGAACTTGCTTTAGGAGAACTTAAGCAAGAACTGTCTTGTTGAAATAAATGGTAACCAAACAAGAAGCACATCAGAAGGGTCTTGGGGTTTACAGTGTTTCCTTTTGCTGTAAGGGGGAAGCCAGTCAGGTCTCCCAGAGCACTGGATGGGGCATTGAACGCAGATGGTATTCCATGTGTCCCCTCACTGTTCCCTGACAGCCCCCCTACCTTTTCTCACCTGCATGGTCCTTAAGCTCAAATGAGCTTTTATCGTATCTTTTCCCTTTGAAATCTGGACTTGCCTCCAAGGTGCACTTTGAATGCTGTTTCTCTCTGAAGGTAGCCTTCTCCACTCCCCACAAAGAATAAACTATTTTTCCTTCTGGCTTCCAAAGAAAATCACTTGAATTTCAACATACTTATCTTTTGTCTTAATCATAATGAGCCATTTACTTCTTCCTCTTTCACCAGACTGCAACAATCCTGGAGCAAAGGGAATATGTCTTGTTCAATTTATAACTTCCTTCCCTTACCTCTTTTCCCAGCACATAGCAGAGTTCTTGCCACACAGTAAGTCCACACACACACAAAATGCTTGTTGAATGTCTAGTCCAGTTATTTCAGAATGGCTTGTGTACTTGGTGGGTCCTTTTAATGAATGTTTAATTCAAAGCCTGTTTTCCAGCTAACCACATCTGCTTCTTATACTACCACTTAATATGTGTTCAAAGAATTACAAACAATTTTTAAATATTATCTTCAGTAGAACATAATTAGACACTGCTAAAAATTCATGATCATGCTTTCCAAAGCTAAAAGGAAATGGCTTTTACATAATCTATACCACTGTTCTTTCTCAATGGTGTGGATAACTGAGATGTGAATGCTTTTGTCGTAATTGATAATGGGACTGCCTTTAGGGCCACTGGATTTATTGGGTTGGAGGAAGAAGAAGCAGTGGCTGCTATCATTTTTCTCAGTTACACAGAACACATATTACTGGTAGTTCTGCCCTCAGCACCAACCTCAAAATGTCCAGTGTGGGTTGCAATCAAGGAAGTATGCCCACCAAAACCTCAAAAATTCTCAGTAAAAATGTTATATCTCAGACTTCATGGAAGGGCTGTTAAATTCTTTCTTGGGATTTTAAAATCTTTTTCAGTTCTTCAGTCCTGTCTGTCCCCTATTGTTATTATAACTCTTTTTCTGCATGACCAGGATCCGTCCTTTATTGCACTTTAATGCAGATTCTCCACCAAAAAATAATAATAATAATTCAGCTTGGGTGCGTGATGTCAAAATGACTCTTCAGCTAATTCAGTAAGCTGGTGAAAGGATCACAGTCTGTGAGGCCCACACCCCAGTTTCCTTTCTGACTATTAAATGAGCTGTGTGACTTTGAACAAGACGCTTGATCTCTTTGGGCCTAAGTCATCTCTAACATGAGGAGTTTGGACTAGGTAAAAGCAGAGGCTTATTTTAGCTGTAGCTTTTTTTAGTTTAATATTTACTCAAAGGTACGCTTGTTGATTTTAGAGAGAGGGAAGCCAGGGGGAGAGAGAGAGGTGAGAAACATCGATTGATTGCCTTCTGTGTGTGTCCCAACTGGGAATAGAACCTGCAACCTAAGTGTGTGCCCTGACCAGAACTCTAATCCGCAGGCTTTTGGTATATGGAACAACGCTGCAGCCAACTGAGCCACCTGGCCAGGGTGTAGCTATAGCTCTTTGTATTTATTTGACAGCTCTGATGAGCTTTATGAAAGGGATCTTACATAGTCCCTTAGGTTCATTTGAAAAATATGCTTATGTAAGATATGCTTATCTTATATATATATGTGTGTGTGTGTGTGTGTGTGTGTGTGTATAAATAAATATATATATGTATACATACACACACGCAACACATACTTTGGATAAATGTAATGCAACTTGAGGTGTTGAAGGCTAAGGCACAAGAAATAATATTGAGTATGGTTATAGGTGTTGCTGGTTTGGATAAGTCTGGAGCAGGGCTCAGAAGGAAACATGGTATGGATTGCAAGGGGAGAAAGATATTTACTCCAGGTGTGTGATTGGTATGATGAAGGGTTGGGCCTTTGTGGGTAGCTATTAAAACCTTATGGACTTTTGTTGTAGAGAACATTTTATGGATTTGACCCCAAAGGCAACAGTAAACGAAGGGGACTATATAAACTAAAAAGCTTCTGCACAACAAAAGAAACTGACAACAAAACAAAAAGGCACCCGACTAAATGGGAGAAATGATATTTGCAAACAACAGCTCTGACAAAGGGTTAATATTGAAAATATATAAAGAACCCATAAAACCTAACACCAAACAGACAATCTAATTAAAAAATGGGCAGAGGACCTGAACAGATATTTCTCCCAAGAAGACATACAAACAGCCAACAGATATATGAAGAGATGTTCAATTTCACTAGCTGTTAGGGAAATGAAAATCAAAACTGCAATGAAACTACAATGAAAAAATACAACGAAATAATTTAAAAATAAGTCAAGATTTTTTAGAAGGGCAATGAGATACCATCTCACCCCTATTAGATTCCTATAATAGAGGATTGGACAAAGAAGATATGGCACATATAAATAGTGGAATACTACTCAGCCATGAGAAAAGATGAAATACTGCCATTTGTGACAACATGGGTAGACGTTGAAAATATAATGCTACGTGAAAGAAGTAAAAGAAAGCTAGGAACCATCTGATTTCACTCAAATGAGGGATATAAAAGTGAAACTTGTGGGCACAGACAGTAGTGTGGTGGTTACCAGAGGGAAGGGGTGGTAGGAGGTAGAGAGGGCTTAATATATGGTGATGGAAGATGGTTTGATTTTGGGTGGTGGACTCACAGTGGAAAATACAGATCTTGTATCATAGAAGAGTACACTTGAAACTTGTATGATCCTATTAACCAATGTCACCCCAAAAACTTAATAAAAAATTGAAAGAAAAAGCTTTATTATATACCTGGATTCTCAGTAGACAGCTATTGTGAGTACCTGAAAAGTGGGCCAACAGAATGAAGTTTGAAAGGCTGCATTCAGAATTCTGGGCTTATGAAATTAAGGAAGAACAAAATGTAGGCATATTCAAGAGCATGTTCAAGAGGCCATGATCTAAATAGATTCGTGGGATATGAGCAGTGTGGAAAATGTTATAAATAACTGGAGAAAGGGATTCTTGGAATTTTATTCACTCACTTAACATGTGCCAAAAAACTTGCTATGTTCAGGGGCATCAGTTCTGGAAGAGAACTTAGCAGTGGTCTGTTACATGAATTAGGAAACTAAAGGCCAGATAAGGGTTGGGCCCTGCTGATGCCACACAGCTGATTCTGACCAGTGGATTTTGCTGATTCCTATTCCAGCGCCCTTGCTACTCTAGCGAAGTACCATCTGTATTCATTGACCTCAATTTCTCTGTTAAATGTGCATTTAGTGCCTAAGGGGCTCCCCTGGGTATAATATGACCTAATACGCCCCAGAATCTCTACTATCTATGTGCTGCCTCCTACAGTCAAAAGTCTGACATTGCCCAGACCCTTTGCCAGATGCCCAAATCCCAGTCCTGAGATTGAAACTGCCTGCACAGATTGCACAGCAACTTAATCAGAAAGAAGGGAGAGAGGCCAAGTGTTGAGGCAGATGCTATTCCACTAGGCTCCTCTTATCCATCCACATCTGTATTGAAATAGTGTAAGGGCATGTGCGGGCCTTCTGCTAAACTGCCTAGGCCTTGTTTCCAGCTTCTTATTCCTGTGGATTCTTTTTTAAATTTTTTAATTTAATTTTTAAAAGATTTTATTTATTAACTTTAGAGAGAGGGGAAGGGATAGAGGCAGAGAGGGAGAGAGACATCAATGTATGGTTGCCTTTCATCTGCCTCCCACCACGGACCTGACTGGAGACCTGGCTTGCAACCTGGTTATGTGCCCTGGCTGGGAATCGAACCAGCAACTTTTGGGTTCACAAGCCAGCGCCTTATCCCCTGAGCCACCAGCCAGGGCTTTTATTCCTGTGGATTCTGCACATATCCATGCAGGATTTCGTTTAGGAGGAGCCAGGAATGACCACCCTAGAGGATGTTAGGGTCCACAGGTACCTTGTGAAATTGTTTTTGCAGCCCTGTGTAGCCCTTAACTCTCTCCTCCTCATAGGTTTGACCTAAAACCATGAAGTGGGCTAAACAATGGCAGAGTTTTAGCCTGGGAGGTCAGGCCTTTCTCCTTTGACCTTGGCAAGGGCAAAAAGTGTAAGTTTTGCCCCCTCAGCGATCATTTCATCACCCTGTTGTCCTTTGTGAGTGGTAGGGAGTGGCAGGAGAGAACTGGCCCCAAAAAGATGGGGCTGTGCTTTAACATTCTGTCTATAAAAAACTTCCATTGTCCTCTTATTGGTGGTAAGGTCTTCACAGTTTTATAGACAACAATATGTTTTCATTTCAATTAGATTCAACCTGGCAAGCCTTTTCTCAGTGCCAGGCATTAAGTGCCCAGGAAACAGAGATAAATACAATACAGTTACTTGCCCTCCAGCAGCACATAATTAAGTACATTTTTATTGAAGACCACCTATATCAGATCTAGCAAAGAGACTGACTACAGAGAAAAGTATTTGAGAACAGAGAAGAAGTGACATAGTTATGGAAATCCCCTGGCCACCAGACCTGCCAGCTACTCTCCCTTTGATTAGAAGGCAGCTTGGGATACAAGAGGAAGAACACAAGAGTAGGCGTTAAGAGACTTGGATGTCTAATCTCAGCATTGCCATTAATATTCTATATGCCTCAGGCAAGTAAGCGAACTACTCTGGCTCTTAGTATCCTAACTCTAAATTGAGGCTCTATTAAACAATTTCTTAGTTCTCTTCCATCTTTAGATGGAGTCAGTCTAGGAAGGTTTTTCGGAAGAAGTACACCTTGAGTGTTTGAAAAGTGGGAAAGAAGTTTTGTTATTGTTCTGGGAAAGGCATCTCTATTATGCATGATCATCCAGGAAAAACACAGGTGGGAAGGAGTCAAGGAAGAGAGAGAATTGGTCAAGCTGGAGCATGAGTGTGGGAAGGCCCTTGGACCCAGTTTTAGAAGATTGTACCTGAAGGCATGATGGTTTACAGATTTATTTTTACTCATTATTTTTAGAGAGAAAGGCAGGGAGGAAGGAAGAAAGGGAGAGAAGCATCAACGTATGGTTGCCTTTCACCTGCCTCCAGCTGTGGACCTGGCTGGAGACCTGGCTTGCAACCTGGTTATGTGCCCTGGCTGGGAATCGTACCAGTGACCTTTGGGTTGTCAGGCCAGTGCCAATCCAGTGAGCCACCAGCCAGGGCCTGAAGGCATGATAGTTTATAGTGGGTAACTTGAAACAGACCTGGCGGAGGGAACCCAGATGTTTAGATGGTTCCCTAAGGCAAGTCTCCCCACCCCCAACTTGGCAGGATTGCCCTGACCTCAGAATTGAAGGCAGCTTACCACCAGCTGCATTTTTAGGAAAAATGGTAGTGTAGCAAAACCAAGTTGGGAATTTCTCAGGGGTTGGAACCGCCTGCCCTAAGTTGAGGAAATGAGATTTAAAAAGAGTTCAGAGTCCCTCAGCAATGGCTGTGGGCAACCCAGGTGTGGCTGGAAGACAACATGTCACCAAGAGGACCCACAGTAACTCCCACACAAAGCTCATCCTCCAATCTGTGGAGAAGGCTTCATCAGCTTTTTTCTTCTTGGCCTTGACTCCACACACTATTAAATGTGACTGAGTCTTATGTTTGGAACTAACTAGTGGATTTTGAAGCTAGCCAGGCACTGAAGGTGAAAAAAGTCCAAAGTACCCTTCCCTGTGACCCCCATTCTCTATCCCTACCAGGAAAGAGATAACATGTATACCAATTCCTCAAACTATACCTTTCTTTCAGTGTAGTGGAGGCACTGAGTGGTTAAAAACTGGAATGAAGGGAACACACTAAGAAAAGGAGAAAGAGAAATTGGGGAAATGAACCAGGAAACAGGAGGTGAGAAAAAAAAAAAAAAAAGGCAAAAGAGGTAGAACAAAGAAGAACAAGAAGCCAGGAAATAGGATTCCAAGGCAAGCAACATCTCCATGGGGAGATGGACAGGTGGCCCAGGGCAGGCAGCTGAGACAGGAAGGCCAGGGATCACAGCAAAGTAGGTCTTGGGAGACTGAAGGGAAAGGCCCCGGAAAGCTAGCCAGGGGGAATAAAAAGCAGGGAAGAGAGAGGATAAACATCAGGATGAGGAGGGAGAGACCTAGCCTGAAAAAAGGAGAGAACAAGGTAGCAGCAGGAGGAGAGGCCAGAAGCATGAAAGGACAAGGAGAGGGAAATTTCGGAGCAAGAGAGAAGAGGGCAGGCAAAAACAGGCAGACACCAAGAGGAGCGGAGGAAGAGGCACGCATGGCTGGTTTAACGAGCCACTCCTCTCCCCTTCCCCGGATGAAGGGCAGCTAATGATGCCTCCGTCCTCCTGGGCTGGGGGAGGTCAGATCTGAAGAAGTGCCATCGCCAAGCAGAATGGCAGGGTGCACAGCGCTGGGGGCAGGTAGGAGTGCTGAGCTGGCAGGATGACAGAGGGACCCCTTTCCTGGGTCCACCAGGTCCCCCTCAGAGGCACACTGGCAGTGTCAGGTGGAGTGGTGGTAGGGGACACACTTCATTTGCTTAGCACGCAGGCACTGCTGTCCTCTTGGGGAAGTCATAAGAGAGCCAACAGCCTTGAGAGAAGGGGAAGGAAGAAGAAAGAGCTACTGCAGAGGTTTCCTCTCTCCAGCACCTTCATGGGGCCTTTCTCTCAGCCCAGCACTCTCTAGTACAAATGCTTTACCTTTCTGTTTCAAAGGCATGGAAAGCAAACCAGGGGTAAGTGAACCTCCAACCTCAGGCCCATTAAGCTTCCTTCCTGCTCTTGTTCATGCTGAGTAATATGGAAACTGACTTTCATTTACTAAGCAAACCCTGGGCTTCCCTGTCTGGGCTCACAGCTGATCAAACGCTCTCAAGAGTGCGATAGAGGACAGAGGGCTGAACAGAAGGACACCACTGTCCCATAAGTAGTTTATAGTCTAGTGGGGACTGGTGAGAAACGGGAGACAGTATACTTAGGGAATCCAACGAAGTGAATCACTGTGGCAAGGTGGAAAGAGCGTGGTTTTTGAAGTTAGAAATACTTGGTTATAATCCCAGCTCTATTACCTATTAGGTATCAAGCAGATTTCCAAGCATCCATTTTCTTATGCATAACCCTGTGCCAGGCACCCTTCTAAGTGATATTAATGCATTTAGCCCCTTACAATGATCCTATGAGATTGATACGTTTTTCATCACCCTTATTTTACAGAAAGGGAACCCAAGGCAGAGAAATTAATTGAATGGTCCCAAGTCCTGCAGCTAAAATATGACAGGGCATCTGGGATTGCAATCAAGACAGTCTCGCCTGGAGACCATGCTGCTATCTGGCCTGCTCGAAGATCTTTCTCTGAAATGGTGATGATGCAACTGAGCACAGGACTATGGGGAGGATTAGATCAGTTGAAAGAACTTGGCACATAATAGGTCTTCAGTATGTCCGTGTCATCTCAGAGAAAGGCAATAGATGATAAACTGCCATGTGAGCAGCATAGTCAGGATGCTCAGAGCAAGGAAAAGTCATTTGTCCTTAGGATGCTCTGGGAAGCATGACCTCCATGAAGAATTCCTAGGAGTTCAGTCTTAGGGATAGAATAGGGCACCCTCAGGGAAGGAATAATAATCCACAGAGACTACTTCATAAAGGACCCACATTCCTACCTCCCCACTCTACCCCCAGACTGTTTTTACTAATGGTATTTCTCCTTACTTCCCATACACGACCTCTCCTTACCATGCCCTGCGCTCCTCAACTACTGCTAAGCCCTTAATAGAAGGCCTGCTCACTGTTGCCTCCAGACTTGAAATATGCTAGTGTCACTAGCTGGACTTCCCTGTCTTACTCCACTACCAACCCTTGACCTTCACCTCCTGCAGAATGAGCCTCAGCACTCGTGCAGGAATCGTGGCTTTAGTTACCTTGTCTGTCGCTGAGGTTCTCCTTGGTGCCTGGTCCTCACAGTGTACTGCTGCATGGACATGTGTATTAGTTGTTTATCATTTCAACAGATACTCCCTAATGTTAGGGAATGTGTAGCTGTGTCCCATCCAGAATGGCTAGAAATGGATTAATACAACTTCAATAAAATTTAGGGAGACTTTGGGCTATTTATTTTCTCTTTAGCTGTTCCCAAACATGAATGCAAATCCAACCCTTCATGGTAGCAACCAGCTTTTGCAATGATCTTTGGAATATTAATCCCATTTGCTGATGATGTGTTAGGCCTTAAGCCAGGTATAGGAAACCTGGTGAACACGACAGTTTCCATCACTGGGGATGGAAAGCGCAGGAGGCATTTTCCTCCTGAAAAGCTATGAGGTGCTTTGGCAACTTAGGGGTTTGCTCAATTTTATTTTTTCTTTTTCTTTTAAGATTTTATTCATCATTATCTTTAAAGAGAAGAGCAGGGAAGGAGGAAGAAAGGGAGAGAAACATCAATGTGTGGTTGCCTTTCACCTGCCTCCAGCTACAGACCTGGCTGGAAACCTGGCTTGCCACCTGGTTATGTGCTCTGACTGGGAATGGAACCAGCGACCCTTGGGTTGGCAGACTGGCACCAATCCACTGAGCCATCAGCCAGGGCTCTTTTTCTAAATAACAGATAAATAGCAATTTTCAGCTTACTAGCACTTTACAATCCCTTTGTTTAATTTTCACTACAGCCCTGTGAAGTAGATATTATTATTACTATTTTATAAGTAGACAAATTAATACTGATAGAGGATAATTTTCTTACTCCGGAGTTGGGTAGAGCTAGGTAAAACCAGGTAGAGCCAGGATGCAGGTCTTGCTCTTTCTTTAGATGTTAGTATATATCTCATTTCACAGCACTGTCTGGGAAAAATTACTCTACCCAGAGGCTTTATTTCTTTTTAGTTGGAATAAATGACCTTTATCTCTGTGATCATCTGCTCAACTCTTTATTAAGCACATAATTGTGTCTCATTTGGTATGGATGCAATATGAAGAGATACATATGGCCCAGCCCCTGCCCTCCAGGGACTGTAGTTTCAGCCAAGGCATTGACATGGATAAGCCTGTGCAGGGCCTTTAGGCAGCAGAATGAAAAACAATCACCTAATGTGAATCAACAGCCAAGTGTTTACAAAACTGTTCAAGGGAAGGATAGATGCATGTTAGGGGTGGGACAGAATGAATAACTCTTGCCAGGCTGCCCAGGCTGATCTTCACAGTGCCTGACCATGGGAGTGCGTTTTCATACCCATCCTAATTTTCCTCTTGCTATAACAAAAGCCTGTGTGTGTGTGTGTGTGTGTGTGTGAGAGAGAGAGAGAGGGAGAGAGAGAGAGAGAGATTTTCTTCAGGCTGCTGGGCACAATCAAGCTTGTTATAAAGCAAGTAGTTATGGGAGTCTTATATTTAGATAATGATGGGGAAAATTTTAGCCCTCCTGTAGCAATATAGTAAAATTTATTCTCCTCCAATATACATCAAATAATCAGGTTTCCCTCTTAATACCAAGCTTTTATGAAGTGGAATTAACAGCTATAATATCTGGGGGAGAGAGGAAGAAAGATCCAAATAGCAATTCTGGAATCAGAGAGGTATGAATTTTAATCCTAGCCCTGTTAATACTTAGCTGTATTCGTAGCATTGGGCAACTTAGCCAAGTTCACCAAATCTCAATTGCCCCTTGTGCAACTGGGGAAATTATCTTTCCCTTGCAGGGCTATGGGCAGAATTAAGTGAGATTGTGTGTATAAAGGTCTCTATAACCTAATGACTTAATGTGTTTTTGTTAAATTTTTAATTTTGTGGTTTTAGTAGGTATTCAAAATGCAAAAGGGTGAACAGTGGAATCTCTCTCCCATTGTTATCATCCTGCTACGATTTCTCTTCTTATGTATTTTGGTTCTCACAAAATCTCTGTGTGGCAGGCAGACTGGGTTGAACGTTATCATTTTCAGGAATGGAAACTGAAGCCCAGACAGGTTAAACAACTTACCCAGATGAAAATGGTAAGATTAGAACCCAGGTTCCCCTAGGAATAACCCACCTTGTTGTAGTTCACATTTCACAGTAGAAGACATGATCAGAGATGGACTTCAGGTTGCTTTTGAGGCCATAAACTCTTTGGAAAGTCTTCTGAAAGCTGTTGATTCCCCACCACTTCCTCATGTCAGGCTCTCACATATAATTTCATATGGCTTCTCTACCAGTAGAAGCACAAACCATCCCAGTGACTCCTTTATATCCTCAGCAGGGTTTTAGCTCTGTGGGACTTCTCAGGAGAGCAATGGCACATGCCCAGTGACCTCCAAACAGAGTCTGATTCCCAAGAAGCCCAGGGTTCTGGAGCCAGAAGATCTGAGTTCTACTCCTGGCCATGGAGTCTTAGCTTTGTGACCTTGGACAAGCCCCTCCATTTTCTGAGTTTCATATTCCTCACCTATTAAATGGGATTGGTGTTCTCTGTCCCCAAGAGTTGTCTACTAACATTTTTTAAATTATATTTTATTATTTCAGCTGTTATAGTTGTCTCAATTTTTCCACCTTTGCCCCCTTTACCCAGCCCATTCCTACTCCCTCAGGCAATCCCCATACTGTTACCCATGTCCATGGGTTATGCATATGTATTCTTTGGCTATTCTATTTCCTATGCTGTACTTTATACCCCCATGACTATACTGTAACTACCAATTTGTACTTCTTATTCCCTTCATGTTTTTTGCCCCCCACCGCCTTCCTCCCATCTGGCAGTCATCAAAATATTCTCTATGTTTGTGATTCTGTTTCTGTTCTGCTTATTTGTTTATTTTGGGTTTTTTTGGAATCAATTGTTGATAAATATGTACTTATTGTCCTTTTTATTCATATTTTTTATCTTCTTAAAGAACTCCCTTTAAAATTTTACATAATACAGGTTTGATGGTGATGAAATCCTCTAGCTTTTTCTTGTCTGAAAAGCTCTTTATCTGTCCTTTCATTCTACCTTTCATGACAGCTTGACTGGGTAATCTTGGTTGTAGGCCCTTTTCATCACTTTGAATATTTTTTACCAATCCCTTCTTTCTGGCCTGCAAAGTTTCTTTTGAGAAATCAGCTGACAGTCTTATGGGAGCTCCCTTGTAGATAATTAACTGCTTTTCTCTTGTTGCTTTTAAGACTCTTTGTCTTTAGTGTTTGGTAGCATGTCAATTATGATGTGTTTTGGTGTGGGCCTCTTTGGGTTTATCTTGCTTGGGATTCTCTGCACTTCCTGGACTTGCATGTCTATTTCTTTCACCAAGTCAGGGGAGTTTTCTGTCATTATTTTTTTTAATAGGCTCTCGATTTCTTGCTCTCTCTTTTCTCCTTCCATCACCCTGATGATTTGAATGCTGGTATGCTTGAAGATGTCTCAGATGCTACTTACTCTGTCCTCACTTTTTCAAATTCGTTTTCTCCTTCCTGTTCAGATTGTTGTTTTTGCTTCCTTCTATTCCAAATCACTGATTTAATTCGCACTTCATTAACTTTACTTGTGATTCCCTGTGAGTTATTCTTTATTCCAATTAGTGTATCTTTTGTTTCTGACTGAATTATTTTTTTATGCTATTGAGATTTCTTGAGCATCCTTGTATCCAGTGTTTTGAACTCTACATCTAGTCGACTGCTTGTCTGCATTTTGTTTAGCTTTTTCTTTCATTTGGACCATGTTTCTTTGTCTTCTCATTTTGGCAGGCTCCCTGTGTTTGTTTCTACATATCAGGTAGAGCTGCTATGTCTCCCTATCCTGGCCTAATTTAGCAGGTCTCCTGTAGAGTCCAGAGGCATAGCCTTGCCTGTTATCCAGGCTGCATACTCAAGGCGTACCCACTGTGTGGGCTGTGTTCACCCTCCTGTTATAGTTGAGCCTTGATTGCTATTGCATGTCCAGCCACCACCTAAGTCTTGTCCAGGCTCACATGGCATGAGCTACAAAGCCATCTGCCAGTGGCTGCTACTTGTGCATGGCCTGGAGGTGCCCAGGTGAGGCCAAGCTGTGAACCAAGGCTGGCTGCTGCTAGTGCCAGCTCTGGGGCCACTTAGCCAGAGGTATGAGACTCAGTGAAGCCAGATGCTGCCTGTTTGAGAGAATTTAGGGAAATCTGAAGCATGGACCAAGAAAAGCCATTTGTGTGAAAAAGTCACTGGAAACAGTTTGGGTGGGCCCAAAAGTTGGCTGGGGTAGGGCACCAGGGAACCACCAGGGTGTGGCAAACAGTGTGAGCCAGGTTGATGGAGTCTCAGAGATGGTTCCCACCTGCCAGCCCTGTGGCTCTGTGGTTGGAGGGCTCAGAAAAGGAACAATGGCTCTGCCAGCACTTCTCCCTGGGAGAAAGCTGCCCCCCAGCTCTTTCTCTGGACAATTCAGTTCCTCCCCATATGACTGATGCCTTTCAATCTGCTGTTCCCACTCTGGAGCTCAGAGGGAGTGAATCTAAGTAAGTGAATCCTACTATGGGCCCTTTCAGAGGAACTGCCTGGGACTCCAGAGGTTTCTATCTTCCACAGGCTTAATCCCTGTTGGCTTGTGCTGCCAGAAGTTTGGGCAACTTCTCTTCCTGGCACTGGAACCCTGGGCTGGGGATCCTCATCTGGGGCTTGGACCCCTCCCTCCTGAGATATCCCTCCTAATTTTTATCTTTCACATGTGGGTGTGGGGCCAGCTTGTTCCCCCTCTCCACTCCTTCTCTAAGTCTTGATGTGGTTTCTTCTTTCATTCCGTAGGTGATTTCTTATTTAATTCCATAGTTGTAGAACTTGCATTCAGCTTGGTTTCTGGTGGTTCTGGATGATGGTTGTTCTGTAGTTTAGTAGTAAATTTTTAAAAGATTTTATATTTCTAGAGAGGGGAAGGGAGGGAGAAAGAGAGGGTGAGAAACATCAATGTGTGGTTGCTTCTCACATGCCCCCAATTGGGGACCTTGCCTGTAACCCAGGCATGTACCCTGACTAGGAATTGAACCAGCGACCCATTGGTTCGCAGGCCAGCACTCAATCTACTGAGCCACACCAGCCAGGGCTAGCTGTAATTTTAATATGCTTGTGAGAGGAGGCAAACTATGTTTGCCTATGTTGTCATCTTGACCAGCGCTCTACTAACATTTATTGTCATTTTGCAAACTATGAAATTACAAAACAGATATCTAAGATATCCTTGCAAACCTTGGAGGGAGTGAGGAAACCAGAAAGTAAACTTACACTTGGAATTTCATCCAGTGTCTTAGAGAGTGCCTGTTCTACTTGGTGGAAGCTATCTAGCCAGGCACCCTCTTTGGATTTGGGACCCTGTGTCAAGATCCCCAGTGATAGGTGTGAATGCTGACTCATGACATCATTAAATCAGCTCCATCTGTTTGTCCTAGTCCAAAGTGAGTGATAATCCTATTAAGACATGTCTCATTAAGGCACCTGTAAAATGGAGCCAGCAAACAGCTTGGTAGAATCAAGGCTGCTGCCTAGAAAAGCTTCCCCTACCTTCCCCCACTCATTAATGATTATGGGAGTTATTATTCCCCCCAACAAAAGTGTTAATTAGACATTGTTCTGAACAGGGATATTACACAAATGAATTAAACTCAATCTAATCAACAAGCCAGCTCTGTGCTTCGGTTCCCCTGAACGAAAGGGAATTAATTGAAGGCAGTAATGGGAAATAAATGGTAGGACGTCTCCCCTAATACAGAATAATAAGTAGGAAAATTCCCTTTGGTTCTAGCACCACTTCTTTGATGCCAGATACCTTTGTCCTCCTACCTCCTTCTTATTTTTTTCTCTTTCTTCCTTTTTTCCTCCTCTGTAAACACACACACACACACACACACACACACACACACACATTTCTAGTCTTTAGGTTTGAGGCCAGGATGGGGATGGAAAGAGACTATACCTAGTCAAAAGACCTCAGTTAGAATTCTTTTCTGTCTATCACCACCTTTCATTGTGAATGAGCCAGTGAGTCTTAAAGAAATTAGTTTTCTCATTAGAAAATAAGGTATATAATACTTGAGTCCCATGGGTTTTCAGTATGTACTCAAATATTTGTTCAATCTAATGGCTGGGTGACATCTGGAAACACTTTGTGGTCTGGTATAGAATTCATGGTGCTGATCGCCCCCTGTGGGCAGAGGGGGAAGAGCCAGAGGCTCCCATTTGATGGAGGTTGAGATGACAGAAGCCTGCAAACTTTTTTAAAAACATGCAAGTGAGAGCAAGATAGGGCGCAGCTAGGTACTAAACATTCGGTATGTGAAGGGAGCTGGAGTCTGCTTTAGAACTAGAGCAGGAAGGGAAAGTTAAGGGAAAGGGTTTTTCTTGCCACGGGAAGAAAGTCCCACAGAGGTCTGCAGATGCTGGAGAGGATGGGGTGGAGGCTGGATCTGTGTGGCTGAAGAAGGAATATGGCCCCAGCTGGGAGAATGTATGAAGTTGGGTTTTATGTGATAAGTTGTAAGGGAATTGGGAGTCCATCCCACTATCTCTGGGATCAGTAGGAGTCAGAAGGGTATTAAAGGCAGAATTCTTTTTTCTTTCCTTAAGAATGAGATGCAGAAGGTAGAACATGGAAAGGGAAGTTCTTCCCAGCATGTCTGAGAAGAGAGATATTTACTTTTTAAACTCCGGTCTGCCCTAGGAGTAAGACTCCACCTCCCATAAAATACCTTTTTACTAGTTTTCCACAGTCTCTTTACAAATCCTCCCCAAGCCAGAATAGGGAATCTTTGATTTCTTTTGAGAATACCTTCATCACTATCCCTATGATGCCTCTTTGCAGAAAACATGAGTGGCCACCTTGCCTCTCACAGAGTACCTCAGAGTTCTGGGCCAGATAAGTGAACTTATTGGTGTTATACCATAGTATCTTCTCTTCCTCGCCTTGCTACTCATTTTATTTCTCATCCCCAGCCCTGCCCCAATCAAGGGGTTGTTAGATCCTAGCCTTGAACCTACTGCTGCAGTTTTCTCTTGTTTGGCCCTTGACAATGGTCACTTGGCACTATGGAACTAATATTTGAGAGACAGAATATGAAGTTTATTTTCATTCTTCTCCTCTTTGGTTTCAGGTGCCTCAGTTTCCCATAGATTCCAACTTCCATTAATTTTATGTTCAAGTACTTGGCATGCATCATATCTCTGAAATAGAATCCTGAACAATGCCTCAAATAGAAGAGAGTTGTCAACTTCTGTTATCTCATTACTTGGTGTGCATGCACATGTGTACAGGCCATGTTGGAGGAACATGATGTTATGTTCCTCCCCTGTGACTTAGTAAAAAGAGTGAGTACCTATATTAGGAGTCAGGAGATGTGAGTTCAAGTTCATAGACACTGCCCTGGTCTCTTCAGGTAACTAACCCTAACCCTAACCCTAACCCTAACTCTAACCCTTAGGGAAGTCATTGAACCTTTTTAATATTCAGCTAACCAGGGTTGAGTTTTGTGGCCTAAAATGTGAAATGAATATGGAAATGATTTGTGAATTATGAAGCTGTTCATGAAGTGTAAAGGATTTTCTTTCTTTCTTTCTTTCAAACTAAACAACCAGAATAGGAACAGAATCATAAATAGAGGGGATCATTTGGAGGGGGAAGAGGGAGAAATGGGGAAATGGTCCAGGGATTAAGACGCATCATTGGTAGGTACAAAATAGATGGGGATGTTAAAAATAATATTAGGAAAAGGAGACACCAAAGAACATACAGGTATGACCCACGGACATGAACTGAGGGAGTGGAATTGCTACAGGGAAGGGGGTACTCAGTAGAGGTGAGCACAGGGAAAAGAAATTGGGCCAATTGTAATAGCATTGTATACCAATTAAAGTATACCAATAAAGTATACCTTAAAAAATCTTTCTCTTCCTCTTTTAAGAAATGCTCCTTGGTATTTAATAGGAGAAACTGATCTTAGCCGTCTGAGATTTCATAAACTACAGACCGACCACAAACAGGGTTGGGGGTGGGTAAGGAACCATCCTGTGTCATGTGGATAAAACGTAGATAGAAGCACTTCAGGGGATTTTGTGTTGTTCACATGTATAACTTGAGAATCTTGAAGAGTTGTAGGTTCTCAATAAATATTGATTCAGAAGGCTGACCTGAGATCCTGAGATGGATGAATGCAGACATCACAGCGGCAGTGCTTCTTAATAGCCAGAGCCGTTCAGCAAATAAAAAGGGCTGCTTCATAAGGCAGTAAGCCCCACTGCCCTGGACTCTTTGGAAGGAGCCTGAATGACCCCCTTGCTGGGCACATTGGATCTAGGACTTCTGATGAGAGGGAAGTTGGGGAAAGTGATGTCCACGGTCCCTTCCAATACTGGGGACCTGCCATTCCATCACCATCTCTCCCTAGGCCCAGCCTGCCTATGAGCGCATATAAACACCTGGACTTCCCTGACAATGCCTGTCTATTGCTTGCAATAGACTTATCCTGATTATTGGTATTTAAAGGGAAAATTAGTTAGAAATAGACTTTTTGTCCTGAATCTGCAGCATAGTCCCTGGTTTATTTTTCCTTATCAAATTGCCAACAGTAAAATTGCTGGACACATGGTATGTGCAGTTTCTTTCCTTTACAGCCTCTCATTCCTACCAGTTGGCCAGTGGAGAAAACAATGAGCATCAGGCTGGAGGGCCATGGGAACAACAAGGGCTGACCAGAGTGTGGGAGCCTGGCAGGCTGAAGTGTCAAGGCCGGAGGAGTGTGCAGTCACATTGCCTAGGCCTAGGGTGACTACTCCATGCCCCACTTGAATTCATCAAGCTAGTTTCTCTCCAGCCGCTCTGATTGTTCTGGAACTCTGATTGTTTCTTGAACGGTTGTGCCTGAATGCAGCTTCCTTTGCCTTCCCGTTCCTATGTGTCTCCTAATTGGCTAGCGGTGTAATGAGTCTGATCATGCATTGATTTTCTGTTTGTAGGCCTTTTTTCCTGACCTACAACCCAGGCCTAGGCGTTGCTACCTCTATTGGTGTGTTGGTCTCAGAGGGAGGTCCCAGAAGGCAAAGGATGCGTCTGTCTTGCTCTTTATAGGGAGCTGCGCTTGACACCTCTGGGTGTTGTTGTTATGTGTTTTGGTTTGTTTTGATGTGTTTGATGTTTTGTTTTTTGGCAACCATGCCACTTCGTTGAGGGCTGTTGATTTGCTTATAAAACAGAGCTCCGAAGAGAGGAGACAGTTGGTGCACAAGGGCTTCTGCTCAGAGCAGGAGACTTGGTCCCTCTTGTGTTTTTTTCCCTCTGGACAATTCCTTCATTGCTGCTCATGCCTAAAGGAGTGATGTAACCCACAGTTCATTTATTTATCCACTTGTTTATCTGTTCGATTGGCTATATTTATTGAGGACCTTCTATGAACACATATTTGGAGTGAGCCTCTGGGAATACAGCTATATGTAAGAAATAACCTGTAATCATGTCTAACAGGGAAACAGAGATAAAGACCCAGAAGTACCAGAACATAGCAAAAAAGCTCAGTGATAGAGGTAATGGATAAAAAAAATAGAAACTTCACGGTCAGACAGACCAAGATTCAAATTCCAGCTTCAGCCCTCCTTGAGCCCAGGTTTAGCAGAATGATGATGTCTTATCTTTGTAAAATGTGATGAAGGAGAATTAAACTAGGTAATATGGAGCCAGCACCTGGTAAGTATTATCCTTCATCTATTGTCTGAAAGAATATAAAAGGAGTAACTAGGGCTTTACAATGGAGGTGGTTGTTGAGCTTGATCTTACAGCAGACAGAACAGTTGGTCAAGTGGAGATTGAGGGGAAAAACATTCTAGAAAGGAGGAACAGGTATTTCCTTAATCCTCAATGCTACATATAGAAAAGGCCTGACCTATTTAGAGAAAGAGGGCAAGAGTACGTGCTGTGGAATTGGTGGCAGGAGACAAGGTTGGGAGGAAGTTAGAAAATCCCACTATGAAGGGCCTTGGGTATCCAGCTAAAGATTTTAAATTTTTCCCACTGCACATGAAGGTAAAAAGGGTCCTTGTGCTTTCTGTCTGATTGTGACAGCCAAGATTGAACGACGGACTACAGGGAAAAAACATGGAGAGTTTTTGCAACTCAGAAATAATCTGCCCCTGGCTGGTGGCACAGTGGATAAGGCACCAGCCTGCAAACCCAAAGGTCGCTGGTTCGATTCCCAGCCAGGGCACACAACTAGGTTGCAAGCCAGGTGTCCAGTCATGTCTGTGGCTGGAGGCAGGTGAAAGATAACAATACATGGATGCTTCTCTCCCTTTCTTCTTCTCTCTCTAAAAATAATAAATAAAACCTTTAAAAAAGAAAGAAAGAATCTTATAAACAATGCAGAACATCTTTTACTCCAATGAAAAATCTAAAATAGGAGTTTAAAAATTTTTTGCATTTTATTGCAAACAATTAGGGACATAATGGAGATTTTTATTTTTGTTTTTTAAGATTTTACTTATTTATTTTTAGAGAGAGGGGAAGGAAAGAGAAAAGAGAGAAACATCAACGTGTGGTTGTGGTTGTCTCTTGCACACTCTGCAACTGGGGACCTGGCCCACGGGTGCTCTGGCTGGGAATTGAACTGGCAACCCTTTGGTTTGCAGGCCAGCACTCAGTCCACTGAGCCACACCAGCCAGGGCCAGGGCATGAGACTTTTAAACTAAGTAATGTAAATTAATTTTGTGTTTTAGAATAATAACTTTGGGGAGCAGTTGCAAATAAGAGTAGAATATAGAGAAGAAATCTCGGGTTGAGTGTAGGCTGGAGAGAAACTATAGGCAGTCATTTAACAAAAGTTTATTGAACAGCTATTATGTGCCCAGCACTCTCCTGAACATTGGATTACAAAGATGAATTAGACAGTACCCTTGAGGGAGACCGATAAATGGAGACGCCATTAGATGACATTAAGAGTTGTCCTAGAGAAAAGCACACGTCCTCCAAAGGCCTGAGGGAGGGACAGCCAATCAAAGAAGCTTTGGACAATGCCTTTCATTCACCTGTACAGCTGTGCATGTATGACCCAATTTTTGGGGGTTTCATTCACATCGACAACTACATGAGGTGGTTCAGGGATTGAAATTGTTCTGGAGAGAGTATGGGTTAGAACCAAAGGAGCGACTATGCAGAAGAGGAGGCATTTCACTTAGAAAAGTGTTCCAGGGTAGAACTGATTGATTTGAGGTAAGAGTTGAGGCAGAGGGATGGTCTGGACCTCGTAAGGAAGGTACTGAGGCTCCACTGTAAGGGGCAAGGAATGGTAGGTTATTATGAGATTAGGTGAGACTGGAAATCTGCATTTGATAATCTGCAAAGGGCCACATTGCATAACAACAGCTAACGTTTACTGAATGATTGAGTCCTAAATACCAGATACTGTTCTGTACACATTGTCTCCTTACATCTTCACAACCCCCTGAGGTGTAAGTACAGTTATTCTCGCCCCTTTCGTAGGTGAGAAAATGGATGCATGGACAGGTTGTTCAACAGCCTAGGCACTCTAGCTCTGGCACCAGCTGCAGTTTTCATGTTGTATTATTGTGTGTCCTGTCAAGGATAGTTATTTGTCATGGTAGGCACTCCAACGCCTACTGTAAGGAGATGGACTATGGGGAGACAGGGAGAAGTTGAGTGTAAGTGAGTCTCGAGACCTACTCTGGAAAAAAGAGTGGATGGAAACCTCCTTAAAAATAAGAAAGGAGCCCTGGCTGGTGTGGCTCAGTGGATAGGTGCTGGCCTGCAAACCCAAAGGTCGCTGGTTCAATTCCCAGCCAGGGCACATAACCAGGTTGCAAGCCAGGTCTCCAGCCAGGTCTGTAGCTGGAGGCAGGTGAAAGGCAACCATACATTGATGCTTCTCTCCCTTTCTTCCTCCCTCCTTGCTCTTCTCTCTGAAAATAATAAAATCCTTAAGAAGAAAAAAAGGAAGGTAGCACAAGTGCAGGGTACTTTTGATCAACTGTCATCTTACCTCCTCTTAAGAACCCTTGATTCCATGGCCCTGGCTAGATAGCTCAGTTTGTTACAGTGTCATCCCAATACACCAGGGTCGTGGGTTTGATCCTGTTAGGGCAGGTACAAGAGTCAACCAACAAATGCATAAATAAGTGGATGTTTCTCTCTGTCACTCTCCTTTCTTCTCTTTCTCTCTCTCTAAAATCAAATTAAGAAGAAAAGAAAAATTAAGAGCATTTGCATCCAGGCCCATTCCTCCCTCATTCCTGCTCATGTTTACCTCCACCCTTTGCTTGGCCCCTTCTGCATTCCACCCTTCCCCCAATCTGTGGCTTCCACCCCAGACTGTGCCAGATATGGCCTTTGTCTTTCTGCCTGGCTGCTCCCTTTCAGGGTATAAAGGCTTCAGTGTCTGGAAACACTAATTGTTGAGGAAGCCTGAGGTGGAGCTTCGGGAAGTCAGGCTCCCCAAAATAAACACCTTTTCTCCCCAACCATTGTCACGTCTCTTCATCATTTTCTCCTAGCTGGGGTACCCCATTATGGTTAACTTTCAGGGGCTGTGGAGAAAGCATCTGCTTTCCTGGGTCCCTGCTTATGGGAATAGGAGGAAACAGCAGAAAATATGCCTTTGTGAGAGGCACTGAGGAGGCCATGGAAGGGACCTGTGAACCACAGTATTGGGTGAATCCTCCTCACCTGCTCTGCTCCCCACCTGCACTTCCATCAAAACCAGCTATGGAGGGGCTGAGAGGGGCTGGGCACCTGGTAGCCTGTGCCTGTTGGCTGGGGTCTCTCCTTGTGTGGATACTGTGCGTTCTTTTCCAGGGGAGGGCAGGTGCCAACTAACTAGCTTCAGGTGAGCAAAGAACCCTGGTGTAGACCACAAAAAGGCTAATGCAACTGTGTGTCACCTTACAATCATAATTTCTGCTAATAGCTACCACGTTCGTAGCTAAGCCCTTTACATACTTCAGTTCATCTAATCTTTACAGTCATATTTTATAGATGAAGAAACCCAAGGTTTAGAGGGGTTGTTTCACTTGTCCACAGTCACATTACCATTGAGACAACATAGCACTGAAGTTGGGATCAGGCTTTTTTGATGACAAAAGACTTATTGTTTAATCCTCATTTTTCATCCTAGTGCTGCAAATTGCTAGTTCCGTGACATTAGGCAAATTATTTCTCTCCGCTTTCACAGTTTCATCTGTAAAATGGGGTTAATAATATACACGGCAATGATGGATGTTGAGGATTCAGTCAGATAGTCCATGTAAAATAACAAGCTTAATGTCAAATATTCATTTGTTTAGCGGATGTAAAGTAAGTGCCAACTCAATGCTAGGAACTGTGTTATACATGCTAAATATACAAAAACGAGCAAGATGGATATGGATGGTTCCTGCCTTTTTGAAAACAAGCAATGTCTGCATGGTCTGATAAGTGCTGTATATAGAAAATCTATAAAAGGCAGCTATAAAAAAGTAGCAGAGGAGGTGGATTCACCTCTGCCTTCCTCTAAAGGAAGGCATGGTCCTTTGTACTGCACTCAGAGATTCATTCCAGAGTCTCCATACTTTCTGGATACCCTTTTTTTTTTTTAAACAGTAATACATTTATTTATTTTTAAATATTTTACTCATTTTCAGAGAGAAGGACAGGGAGGAAGGGAGAGAAACATCAATGTATGGTTACCTTTCACCTGCCTCCAGCTGGGGACCTGGCTGGAAATCTGGCTTGCAATCTGGTTATGTATCCTGACTGGGAATCGAACCAGCAACCTTCAGGTTTGCAGGCTGGTGTCAATCCACTGAGCCACACCAGCTAGGGCGCTGGATACCAATTTTAAGGGAAAGTGAGCAAACTGGACTTCCCTAAAGGAAGTCAATAGTAAAGCTTCTAAAAGTCATAATGTTAATTTATTCATTGTGTTTTTAAAGTACTAGGCACATTTTTTTTTTTTTAATTCAAAGGATACAGAAATGAAAACAATAAGGGGAAAATATTCTTACTCTCGTAGACCTTATAACACTTCTGAGACAGAGACAATAAATTAATAGTAAAACATGTAAATTGGATATTGATATATGCTATGAAGAATAATAAAGCAACAGAAAGGGAATCTGGAATGCAGTAGAGCAACAGTTTTAAGTAGTGTGATTAGGAAGAACTTACTCAGAAGGTGATGAGTGGAAAAAAGAAAGATCTAAAGAATATCAGAAAGCAGACATATGAAGAGCATATTAAGAGGGAATGGCATTCCAAGGAGAAGGAACAGAAAATGCAAAGGTCCTGAGGATGGAGTGAGCCTGACCTGTTTGAGGAAAATCCAATGTGAATGTAATGAAGTTTAGCAAAGGCACAATAGAAATAAGATGTGAGTGTGTACGGGCACTCACACAAATCATTCTGATACTAACTATTCAGGATTAAGTAGCACAGATTCCACAGGTTAAGGGTCAGAGCCCCTTACAAGACTGATGTCACATTCAGATGCCAGCAGCATGTTTGGGGATCCCCAGGCTACACACATTTCTGACCAACTGGCTATCAATTCAAGAGTTCCTCTCATGGCCCCTCAAGTTTGATACTTTGATAAAACAACTCACAGACACAGGAACATGTGATACTTACAGTGTTCTTATAAAGGATAAAATTTAGGACCAACCAAAGAGATACTTAGGGAGTGCTACGAAAGTATCCTAGATATGAATCTTCCATGTCCTCCACCTGTAGAACCAAGCCTTCTTCCTCCTCCCGCCAACGAGGAACTTCCCATCAGTGTCCAGTTCTTATTGGGATTTCATTGTTGAATCGTGGGCTTTGTGACTGAACTCACTTTCAGCTTCTTTCCTTTCCCCGGAGGCCAGCAGGTCGAGTTGTTATCACTGGCCCCAGACCCCAACCCACTAATCACATGGTTGTTCTTTCCAGCAACACCAGCTTCCATCCTGCATAAACCCAGGTGTGATCCAGGGGCCACCGTGAATAACAAAGACAAGACCCTCCGATAATTTTGGAAATTCCAAGGGTGTAGAATCTCTGTCCTAGGAACCCAGGACAAAGACCAGACAAGGACTTTGAAGCAATCACAAAGACTTGAATTTTTACTTTGAATGAAATGAGAAGTCTGTAGGTTTTCGGCAGAAGTAACATGATACAATTTCTGGTTTGTTTGGTTTTTTTAAGATTTTATTTATTATTTTTAGAGAGATGGGAGGGAGAGAGGCAGAGAGGGAGAGAGACATCAATGTAGGGTTGCCTTTCACCTGCCTCCAGCTGCGGACCTGGCTGGAGACCTGGCTTGCAACCTGGTTATGTGCCCTGGCCGGGAATCGAACCAGCGACCTTTGGGTTCGCAGGTCGGCACCTCATCCACTGTGTTACCAGCCAGGGCTAATTTCTGTTTTTAACAGAGATGCTCTGGCTGATCCATCAAGAATAGACTGTGTGAGGAAAGGCTGGAAGCAGGGAGGCCTATGTGGCAGTTACTGCAGTAATGCAGATACAGGATGATGGCATGAGCAACAAGGGTACTAGCAGAAGCAGTGTAAAGTGGTTGTCAACATAAGAAATGTCCAAACCTATGGAGAATTTTTATGAGTTTATTTGAGTCAAGATTGAGCTGGGGAGCAAGATTTTAAATGCTCCAGAGAAAAACAGCTTGCAGTTTCTTTTATGCATTTTGAATTAAAGAGGAAATGTAAGGCAGATTTCTTGAAGGTTTGAGAAAGCAAGGCAGCGATTGAGTTACCGATTAGGTAAGATTATCTGCTCTCTTGAGGGTGATTATACCCTTTAGGGATATTACTTCCAGCATTTCAAAGGTATATTAACCCAGGCACACAAAAACAGTGGACAGGGTTTGCTTAAAATCCTTTTATTATAGAAGTTATAGGACTGGGGAGTAACTGCCCATGACCTGCCCAGTTAGGAATTTTATTTATTGCAGCACCTTTTTTTTTTTTTGTCCACAGGTCCATCTCTAGAATTATTTTGGAATCAGACTAGGGATTTACTGCTGAATGAATATTGGGGGAGGGAGAGAGACAGAGACAGAGACAGAGAGAATGGCTGTGAAGTTCTGTCTTGAGGCTTGAAGACCTGGAGGAGATCATCATTTACTGAGATGGTCAGGTTCTAAGGTGGAAGATCAGGAGCTCAGTTTTGGACTTATTCGTATGAACTGCCAATTAGATACCTAAGTAGAGATGTTAAATAATTTGACAGATGTTACAGTAAATCAAGGGAAAGATCTGAGCTGGACACATCTGCTAGGACATCAATATAGAGATGAATTCACTGAGGGAGTGAATGGAAAGAAAGAAGAGAGCAAAGGACAGGATCCTGGATCTTGAATCACTCCCAAAAGGATGATAAGGAGGAACCAGCAAAGGCAACTGTGGATGGGGCAGGAGAGTAGGAGAACCAGGGAACTGTTGAAGATAAAGACTAGGATGAGGATTAATGTTGGATTTAGCAATTTGGAAGTCACTGGTGACCTGACTGGAAAAGTTCTGCTGTGAATTCATGAGAGAATAGGGGAAGAATTATTACACAAACTACTGCTAAGTAGCCTTGCTATAAAGGGAGGCAGAGAAATGGGGCAGTAACTGGATATGGGATCAAGAGAGTTTTTTGTATGCGGATGCTGGTGGAGAGGAAAATAAGCAGTATAAGAAACTAGGGATGTTTGGTTATGAGAAGCGAAAACCCTGGGGTCACATCATAACTCTCCCTACATACTTAAAATACTGTCATAAGGAAGTGAATTAGATTCATTTTCTGGAACTCCAGAAAGAAGAGCTAGGATCAGTGGTTAGAAGCTACAAAGAGGAGAATTGTTAGTGCAGCCTAAATAAGAACTTTGTGCATCCATGTATTTATTCATTCAAGAAATTATCGTTGAATGCCTACTATGTGACCAGCAACAGAGATAAAGTCATGATTGAAGGAACAATTCCTTCTGGCTAGTGGAGAACTGCAGAGGCAAACAGCTGTAATACAGTATGGAAAGAGCTTGGAAGGGCCTCTGTATCTGACTGGGGGGCGGGGGGCAGGGTAGGGAATGGGGTTCAGGGAAAGGTCAGCCTGGGCAAAGGAGCCATAAATGTCCACTTAGAATGTGTCACCTTCTGATAACTGAGAACCTATTTGGCCACATAAAGGAAGCTTAAAAAGTAGTTGAACTTCAGTTATTAGGTACGTTTTCTGGATGACTAGGCCATATAGATTCAGCCTTAATAAAAACGATGGCTGGCAGATCATTTATCATTTACCGAGCACATTTAATCATCACAGTAGCCCTGCCACGATCATTCCATGATCCATTTTATAGTAGAGTTAACTGAGGCTCAGAGCAGCGAGCCTTGCCTAAGGTCACGTAATTATTATAAAGATGGAGATCAGGCCAGAATTAAGTCCATGAGTCCAATTCCTAAGTATACACTGTTCCCAGAGCTGCTGAGCACTAAACTACACTGATTATTAGCTGCTCCACTGATCCATGCACAGCGGTGCGTTGGGACCAAGGTATGGGTCTCTTATGAAATGTTTCATAACCTGTGCCCCTCCCCCTGATTTGAAGCTTTTCTCAGTCATTCCCATCCTTTCATCTGCTCTCATTGGGACTTTCTTCTGTTTCTACCCTCTGACCCCAACCTGTCTTTATTTATTTTTTTTCCTCCCACCATTTTCTCTTATTTCCAGATCTTTGGAACCCAGGAGTGACTTAAAACTGAGATTCCTTGGGCTTTGTGGACCAGCAGCCCTTAGGTTCCTCTGATGTTAAGACCTGCTGAGTTAAAAAAAATATAGAGTGTGAGATATCCAAAAACTCGAAATAAAAAAGGTGGAAAGAATAGGATAATAATAATAATAATAATAATAATAATAATAAACTTACCTCTGGCTTACTATCAATAAGGAAATACTAATATTGTCTCCATTTTACAAATGAGGAAACTGAGGCATGGAGAAGTCAAAGTACATTGCCCCAGGTTGCTGAGCAGAGCTGGCTACTGGGTCAGCATGTTTAGCCATTATGCCCTGCTGCCTCCCTTAAAAGGAAGAGAGAGTCTAGAAAAGGAGTTTAGTTAATTTAGCATGTTTTTTTTTTTTTTTTTTTTTTGAGCCTCCAATGTGTCAGAGGTGTAGGGAAAGGCCTGGTTCCTGCCCCCAGTGAACTCAGACTCACAGAACATCAAAGCGGGAAGTAATCTCAGATAAGTTCACATTGGAATATAAGGGAAGAAGTGAAATGCCTAAGGAAAGAAAAGGGAACATACGTATAACTATGTACACATACAAAAATAACATAAAACATACAAGTCAGCAGTTCAGTGCAGGCACTTAACCCCCACAGCTGAGCATTTGTTACAGTAAAAACGTGTGCCGCCATCGGTGGGAGGCTAAGTCTTTGCCTCGCAGCTGGAGGAGAAATTACAAAGGTAGAAAATAGTATGACATGTGACTGAGAGAGTGCAAAGCATTTAATGTCTTTTAGGAAAAAATGAACAGTCCAATTTCATAGGAGTAAAGCTCACTTTTAAGAAAGAAGCTGAAGGTAAGGCAGAGATGCTAAGGGGTGTAGTACAGACTGAGCTCAGTTATATCAAGAGAAGAAGTGAGCTGAAGCTTATCAAAAAAGGCTTCCTGGAAGAGGGTTGCATAGGAGAAGAAGAAAAACTTGAATATGCAAGTGAGGAGGCAGAATGAATAAAATATTTGTAGGACAAGGTGGTGTAGGAGATAGGAAAGGAAGAGAAAGTCAACTTTTGTTCAGTTCAATGTGTACAACCAATATTAGTTGAGAGTCTACTAAAAGCCAGCTATCCTTGTTCAATATAAGGATAAATAAAAAATATAGCACCTGTCCTCAAGGCCTGGGGCACTAAGCCTGAATGTTGTCCTGAAGGATGAAAAAGAGTGAGTTGAATAGTAGGAGAGGAGATCATGATGAGGGAGAGCGCTGGGTAGGATACAGCTTGGAGTAGTGTGCAGGTACGCTCAAGGATTTCTAGAAGGTACAGCGCACATTAAGAGAGCAGAAAACGATGCTAAAGAAGTGATTTGCATCGAAGCTGGGCAGGACCTAACCTAATTTGAACTTCATCTGAATTCACTTGGGAGCCCTTAAAAGGTTTTTCATAGGGGGTAATACTAGATTTGTTTTAGAATGATCTTTCTGACAACCGTGCGGAGTGGATTTAAGAGCTGGGAGCAGAGGAGGTAATTAAGAGGTTATCGCAGTAGACTGCAATCAAGGGAGTCTACATGGAGAGGGATGGATAGAATCTAGAATCAGGCCGCAGTCATGCCCCACACCAGCAGCCCCCTGGTGAGAACAGAGGATCCGCACAATCTTCTCCATCTCAGGGTTCTGCAAGGATTCCGGGAAATCAGATGGAGGGTAACGTAGACACAGGAACCAGTGAATGCCAAGAAGAAACATAGCATTGTGAATGTTCTGTGATCAGGGACCTTTATGGTGACAGAGAACTGGGGTAGGGGTGGGAGTGCAGGTGGCACCTGATTAGGGATCCAGACAGACCAAGTTATGCTTCTGGTTTTGCTTTTGACCAGCTCTGTGACCTTGGGGAGTTCATTTCACCTCTTTGGGCCTCAGGATTGTTATCTGGGTCAGATCATTTTTGGTAGGTGTCTTCCAATTCTAATCATATTGTGATCCTGAGGAGTGCAGTCAAATAGCTTGTTGCACATGGGATCCTTGCCTAGTCTCACTAAACTTTTCTACATCTTTCCTTGTTTCTTGAAAACTTGAGAGCAAGAAGTTCTCCTTCATGTCCACCCCTTCTCCTGCTTTAGCATAAACTCAACTGGGGTGAAAAAACACCTGCTTACTACTGTTCAAAACAAAGCCCTCCTCCTCAGCCTTAAGTGTTGGCTAAATTACCCTCAACTGTTCTGATGGTGCACATGGGGAGAAGAGCAGATGTCAAGGGCACGCAGATTGCCCAGTGTGGTTTTAAGGTTTGCTCACACTCATATTCAATGCCTTCATCGTCCTCCTGCCTCTGTGCCTGTGTTCATATTGTTTCCTCTGCCCAGAAGGGCTTCCTGTCCTTCCATGGCCTTTCCTGAAACAAGGGAGACATGACAACCCTGACTCCTACCTCTTCTTTCTAACTTTTGTCATCTACAATCACAGATGACAAGTTGTTATTATTATCATTGTTGTTATTATTAGTAGCTCATGGTCACACATCAAATGCTCATAAATGTCAGGGTTGACATGAATGAAATAATAGCAATGTGACAAACGGCTAATATTTTAAAATATTTACTACATGTGTACCTCACTTAATTCTGATCTATGTCAACATTACCAACAACTAACACATATCCTCAACACCAACACTAGAGTAGCTGTCACTACACTTGACCTGTGGTTGTCTTCTTGGAAGGCTGTAGTAACTGATTACCCCAACTCTCTTTTCCCTCCAACCCTCTCCCTTTCCTTAACTCATTTTCCTCTCTTTCTCACTCCTTCTCTGGGGTGGGTGCCAGAGTAATTTTTTAAAAACCTACCCAACATTGGCTCCCCATTATCTATAGGATAAAGTCCATACTCATTAAAATGACCTTGGACGGTTGCCAGGCCATTTCTCCCACCACGGTGTCCTCCAATATTACAATAATTGCCTTTGCCCACTGTCTGGTTACCCAAACTGAAAATGTTCTCCTTTCCCTTAGCATCCACATTCTTCCTACCGTTAAATCCTGTTGATTCTTCTTCCTTCGTATAGTTTATATCTATTCTATTTATTTTTATCCACTGTCTTAATGTCCTTATAATTTCTGCCTAGGAGTAGTGCTGCAGCTCCCCTACTGTGCCTACCCTCCCCAATGACTGGCAGAGTATTTTATCTAATTCTTCATTCACTTTCCTTAACCGCTGTGACAATATCCAAAGTCTTGATCCGGCATTTAAAACTCTGTATATCTGGCCCCAGCTTACCTCCCTATCCCATTTCTATTCCTCCCTCTCTTTCTAGTTAATCAGAACCACTTGCAGATGCCTTAGTCCATCAAAAATCCATACATCTGAGCCTTTTTTTTTCCTTTCACGTTTATATTGTGCCTAGAGGAAGTTACCCACCCCCATCCCAACACTCCTTATCTGCTTAGTGAACCCCTTTCATTTTCAAATCTTAAATCTAACTGATATCCCCTCTATGAACCCCTTCTGACAAGCAACCTCACCCCAGGCCAAATTAACCATTTCTTTCTCCGTATGTCCATTATACCCCTTTCACACTTTTATCAGGGCTGCTATAACTCCAAATTGCATTCTGTGTTAAAGTCTGTAGTCCCTTTTACATTCCTCGAGAGGAGGCATGTGGGATTCTACTTCCTGTCTCCAGCCTCCAGCACAATGCCTGCCACACAGGAGAGTAAATGCATAGATTAAGTTTTGAATGCATGAATAATGAACAGCCTTCAAGACCTGCCACACTCTGATCTCAGGCTACCTGTCATTTCTTACGTTACGTAAATAATAAAAATGCAGTACCTTATAATTGCCAGGCATATGTAGCTTGCAAGTACATTTGAGGATTATCGCTTAAATTTTTTTTTATTTTATTTTAGGGAGAGGGGAAGGGGAAAGAAAGAAAGGGAGAGAAACATTGATGTGAGAGAGAAACATCAGCTGGCTGCCTTTTGCACGTGCCCTGCCTGACCAGAACTAAACGCACAACCCAGGCATGTAGCCCAACCAGGAATTGAACCAACAACCTTTCCGTTTGTGGGATAATGCCCAACCAATTGAGCACACTGACCGTGGATGAAATGATCATTTTTAATCCTCAAAATTCTGCCCCTCCATGAATATCCATAGTTTCAGACATACCACACACTTCCCTGCCTTTGTCTTTACTGTTTGTTGTACCTAGGATCTCTTTACTTACAGATTTGCTAGTTCAAGGGTAAATTTTGTCCCTTGCACAAATCCCTCTCATAATCATTGTCCCCTCTTTTCCCGCCATTGGATGAATCGTTTTTGCCCTAAACACCAAAGCTGATGATTGGCCTGAACCTGATGCTTAGCATAAACTGTCCCCAATTCTTGTTTGCTGATTAGAATACAGTAGAATTGAACTTTGTGCTTTCTTGCTTTTCAGACTCCCAAGTTTTTCTAGTGTTTGCTAGAGCCATAGGTGGAAGGGTAATCAGGAAGGTGGTGGAGCCCTGGCTGGTGGCATAGTGGATTGGCACCACCCTGCGAACCCAAAGGTCGCTGGTTCAATTCCCAACCAGGGCACATAACCAGGTTGCAAGCCAGGTCTGTAGCTGGAGGCAGGTGAAAGGCAAATACACATTGATGTCTCAAGCCCTTTCTGCCTCTCTCCCTTCCCCTCTCTCTGAAAATAATAAATAAAATCTTTAAAAAAAGAAGAAGGTGGTGGAAATAGGTTGGAGCTGAGCTGAGCAAGGGCAGACTGCTCCAATTTGACCAAAGCTCTTCCATAGAAGTTATAAACAAGGCTTTTTCCCCAAGCCGGACTGTGTCCAACTTTATTGAAGATACTTTTCATGAACAATCATGGCATTTCAGGCAGGACATGAGCAATCGCTAACAGTTGACAGCAACTTTCAAACTCCCTTCTTCAATGTACTATCAAAATCATTAAACTGAGGCTTCTGGCCAAGATGGAGGCGTAGGTAGGCACGCTGCATCTCCCTCCACAATTAAGAAGGAATAAATACAGCTACCTCAAAACTGGAGACAACCAGAAGTCCAGAAATTCAAGCTGTATGGAAGTCCGACAAACAACAATATGAAAAAGAAATGATCGTCCAGACAAGTCGGAGGGGTGGTGCCGGGATGGAGAGGACATGGTGTGGCAGTGGTGGCAGCAGTGACAGGAAGTGCAGTCATATATGTTTAAAAGTAGGGAGGGATACCTGGGAGCACTCCCACTACTAAAGTAGACCCTGCAGCTCACAGTTCCAGCACTGAGGGGAAAATAAAGCCTCTGACTGTGAAAACCAGTGGGGGTTAGAGTGAAGGAAGAAACTGCTAGTCTCTCAGCAGAGTTTGCTTGTTTAGTGGCCCCCATGGTCCTAGACTGTCCACAGAACCACCCAGTCTGGGAACCATGGCCAGGGCAACAGCTAGAGAGGTACCAATCCATTTCAGGGAGTGGAAGAAGTGACTGGAAAGGGGGTGAGTGCTGAACAAGCAGCATTTTCCATCTCAGACCTCTCCCTCACGTACAGACCCACAACGTGGTGAAATGGTTCACCCCACAGTGACAGATGCCCCTTACAATGTAACAGGTGAGACAGCTCTACCTAAGACACAGGCAAACACCGAAGCCTGTCAAGTTTAGGAGACAGAGAAGTATGGCCCAAAAGAGGGAATGGGGATCAAGGTTCCAGTGGGAGAACTGGACATTGAAGAGATAGCCAACCCAACAGATGTAGAGTTCAAAACACTGGTAAGGAAGATGCTCACTGACTTGACAGATATGCTTGTTGTATGGCAAATGCATAAGGGAATAGGTGAAGGTTAGGCTAAGTGAAAAGAAGGAAAATCCACACAAAACCGATAATGAAGGGAAGGTAACTGTGGTTTGAATTAATGACTTGGAGCATAAGGAAGAAATAAACAGTACAGAATGAGGAAACAAGAATTGAAAAAAATGAAGAGAAGCTTAACAACCTCTGGGAACTTTAAATGTGACACCATCCGAATGATAGGGGTGCCATAAGGAGAAGATGAAGAGCAGGAAATTGAAAACTTATGGGAAAAAATAAAGAAGGAGTACTTCCCAAATTTGGTAAAGGAAATAGACATGTAATTCCAGGAAGCCCCAAACCAAGCTAGACCCGAAGAGGACCACACCAAGACATATCATAATTAAATTAAAATGCCAGACGTTAAAGATAGAGAATTTTTAAAGCAAGAAAAAAGAAAAGAGTTACCTACAGAGAGGTCCCTATAAGACTATCAGCTAATTTCTCAAAAGGAACTTTGTAGGGACGAAGGGACTGTCAAGAAGTATTCAAGTGATGAAAAGCAGGGACCTACAACAGAGATGACTCTATCCAGCAAAGCTATCACTTAGAATGAAGAGGCAGATGAAGTGCTTCCCAGACAAGGTAAAGCTAAAGGAGTTCATCATCACCAAGCCATTATTATTGAAAGGTTAAAGGGGCTTATTTAAAATAAAAAGGATCAAAACTATGAACATTAAAATGACAACAAACAACTATCAACGACAGAACCTAAAAAAAAAAAACAACAACTATGCAAACAACCATAATAGGAACAGAATCTTAGATACGGGGATCATTTGGAGGGTTATTAGCTGGAGAGCAGAGGGTGAGAAATGGGGAAATGGTGCAGAGATTAAGAAGCATAATTGGTTAGGTACAAAATAGACAGGGGGTGTTAAGATAAGATAGGAAAGGGTGAAACCAAAGATCTTATGTGCATAACTTAGGGACATGAACTGGAGGGAAGGTGGGTAGTGGGTGGTGGTGGGGGGAGTAAAGGGGAAATAAATTGGGACAACTGTAACAACATACTTAATAAAATATACTTTTTTAAAAAATCATAAAGCCTCTATGAAACCCATCAAGTCTTCATTTCATGCTTGGAAGTGGGAAGGCTTTGAGTGAGGGTTGCCATTAAGCATGTTTTATTTTTTGGTTTTGGTTTGTTTTTATTTCTGTTTTTATCGGCTTTCAGGAAATGAAAGGAGAATGCCAGAATTTTCAGGCTGTAGGTTCACAATCTAAAACAGGATCTGCTTCTTTGAGGGATACCATCTCAATGGTGACCCTGAAAAGTCCAGGTTGCCTGACATAGTGATAACCTACTGGGGGGCAGGGGGGGCAGGTCTCAACAGTTCTTTGAATTTAAGGGATTCATGTCTATGTTTAAAGTAGAGAATGAGAAAGGGACATAAAAAAAACACTTGCTTTTCCACACCACAAGGTGTTCGTGCTAAGGTAGCCAACATGTGTCAACATGAAGGAGTCTCTCCTCCAAGGAAACCAGAGGAAGTCTCAAAACTAGAAGAGAAAGGGTTTTTTGTTTTTTTGTTTTTTTGCTTGTTTGTTTTTATTTGTTTTCTTTCTTTCTCCCATATCAACCCAGCTTTGGAGACATTCCCCAAAAAACAATAATGAGGTAGTCTGTGTGCTAACAACAGAGCTTTAAATAAAAGTCAAAGGAGATTCTACGTTTTCATAAAACTTGATTAAAAAATAGTATTTCAAGCTGTACATCCACCAAAAGGAAATAGTGTTCAAACATTCACACTTCACTTGGCATCTTCTGCACCTTCAGCCTTCTGCGGCTGATCTGTTTTGGCCTCTCCAATTTTCCGCACGGTTATTCTAGCATCAGCTTGTATTTCCCTTTGAGTACGTTTTCTCCCTTCTTTTCAGGAGCCTTTTTTTCTTAGGTTTGGGCACTGGCTTGGGAGAAGCCGATTGAGCAGATAACCTAGAAAATCTCTGTGTTCATTCTTCACCTTGGCTTTTTTCTTTTTAACCTTCACCTAAGGATATGTTTATTGATTTTGGAGACAGAGGGAAGGAGGGTGAGAGAAAGAGAGAGAGAGAGAAACATCGATTAGATGCCTGCTGTATGTCCCCAGTAATTGAATCTGCAATCTTTTGGTGTATGGGACGATAGTCCAGCCAACTGAGCCACCTGGCCAGCGCCCATCTCGGTTTTCTCTCCTTTAACATCTCCTTCCGCCTCTCTCTGGGGCACGATGGTGACCACGCCAGATCTCTTTTCCACAAGTTGCCTGTGGATGTTTAAGAAAGCATCATTATTGCTCTAATATAATTTCTGATTATCCCAAACAGGATGCTGAGTCCTGAGTAATGTGCTTACGACCAACCTAAGCCTGTTCCAGAAATTCATCATGGCATTTTCTCAGAATAGTTCTCAGAAACCACTCCCTGTTACACCTTCTCAAGAGTTGGAGGGTCTTACAGGTCCTCTGTTCAGCCTGTGCACTTCAGAGAAGGAAATTAGGGCTTTCAGACATTAGAATTCTCCATGCCCTATCTTTCTCCATTACGTTTAATTCAACAAATATTTATTTCATCAAATTTCTACTCCTGCAAAGAGGCCTATACTTGGAAACATTGAAACAGTAGATGGAGAAGGTGAAGGTCGTAGTCTTGCCGAGTTTCCTTGTGTTGAGGTGTGATGAGGCTGTGCATTTACCTAAGCGTGCCCGGTGAGGGGTTTGTGCTTTCTTGGGCCATCCAGTATTCCTGTTTTACTTTTGATACAGCTGGGGCTCTGAGAGGCAGCGCCGGCACCTGATTGAATCTAAGCTCCAAGAACTTTGAACTGACACCTGCCTTCCCCTCTGAATAAGTACGAAGCAGCGAAGGGTCGCTTAGCCTGTTCCTGGCCCTCCTGAACTAGGTGGGAGAGAGGAAAGAAACCCAACTCAGGAAGCAGAGGGAACCTCTCCTCAGTTCCTATAACCTAACATTTGCTGTCATCACCAACAGCTGCTCCGTAACTCCACAGCCTCATTCTCCTTGTTCCCAGAGCTGGGAGTCCCAGAAAGATGAGTTAGTTGGCAGGTTCAGACCTGAATAACATGAGTTTTTGCAAAGAAGCCCAGGAGGAGTCAGCACCAGCAGTCTGGACACCCCCCACCCTCCCATAGGCAGATACAGCACAGCTCCATCCCTGTGTTCTGGCTGTCCAGGAACCTTATTGGAAATGCCAACCTACTGTTCATTTAGGGACCTTGCAAATATTGGTTTTGCCAAGAATTTCATTTGGTTTCTTCTGTAAGGTGGCTCTAGTAGCACTTAGTTGTTTTTAACTTCATTCAAGACAATTGCGTTAGATTGTATTGTGACAGCTGTCACACCAGCATGTGTTTAAAAAAAGCCTTACCGAAATTGGTGAATTTTTGTATAGCCCTTTTAATATCGGAAGATGGAAGAAAATATGCATTTCCGGCGTAGTATGCCATATTATTTCAAGAAAGGTAAAAACAACTGAAACACAAAAGAAAGATTTGTGCAGTGTATGGAAAAGATGCCGTGACCAATTGGCTTGTGAAGTTACTTGTTGGACAATGCTCCATGGTCGGGTCGACCAGCTGAAGTTGCTAGCGATCAAAATGAGACATTCATTGAGAACAGTTGACGTTCTACCCCATGGGAGAGAGCCAACATGCTCAAAATAGCCAAACCCATAACATTATTAGTGCAGATGAAAACTGGGTCTTCTATTTTACGGAAAGAAGTATGCAGACCTTTTGGCCAACCCCAAAGTTCATTGGACGTCATGTAATTATGAGCAGAATTACTGTAACACCAACCCACGCTGCCTAGGACCTTCCCTGCATCTTCTAGGCAATGCAGATGTTGAAGGCTGGCTTAGAGGGGAATCAAGCCTCTCTGCATTTGCATCTACGCGCCCCTCAGTTAAAGTTTTAATTGAAAGTGAGTTTATCTCTTCCCACTGCCTAATCATAAGCTGCCTGCATTGCCAACAGAGTATGCAGGCAGGAGCCCAGCATGTCAGGGAGGTCAGGGTCCTGGGATGGGAACGGCAGTGACTTTGGCAGCTTTCCCTCTTCCACATCCACCACCTGAGGCCTTTTTTCTTGCCCTTGAACAGGCATTGGCCTTTGCATGTAAGACTCTGCCTCGCCTGCCTCCTTCTTCCTTATTTCATGGCTGGTGATTCCCCACTGCCAACAGGATGCAGTGCTGGGCCTCTCTCTTTTTTTCTGCCCAAGGTACATTCCCTCACTTCCTGTCTAGCCCAGTCCTTTCCCTCCAGCCCAGTTGGGCAAAACCAATTCCTGGTTGTCAACACCATTCCCCTTTTCACCTTCGGGCCTGCTTGGAGGCCACTCAGTTTCCTCTCTTTCCTCACTGCACGCTTCCCCAGCCTCCTCTTCTGTGAAGTCCTATGGTAGCAACTTGCAGCCCGCCATCCATCTAGATTTTCTGCCCTTGGGTCTATCATCAGGTTCAAGGCAGGATGAGGTGCTGTATCTGGGGTGGTGCAGCACCAGTCGCCTAGGGGTAAGAGACTCTATCTGCCTTCTTCCAGGGACTCCTGAAGTGTGGAGAGGTCGGGGAGAGAGGGTCCAGCTTGGCCGCCTTGCCTGGGCAGGGCTGACGTGCTTGATTCAAGACCACAAGTAGAGGAGGAGCTCCCAGGACCTGCCCTATGTGGATGCCCAGGACCTCCACCCTCAACCGCCCTTCCTTGTCCCCAAGTTACATGTCACAGCTGTCACATTGGGCTGCAACAATAATTCCCTGGCCAGAGAGCAGAAGGAACAATTCATTTCCCAGCTCCAGCTGGGTGGCTGTGAAATACGATTTCTAAAGTGTTAATAATACATCACGTTTAGATAGCACTTTACATCTTCCAGAGCAGCTGGCTGAGCAGGGGAGCTGGCACCCTGAGCTTGGGCCTGCGGGGTTTCTTTGAAGACATTTTCTCTGGAACGTGTGCCTGATCCCAGGTGCCTTAGTTTCTCTTTCTGGAACAGGGAGGAATCATTCAGTCTTGACCTTCTGCCAGGGTGTGGGGGTACCTCCCCTTGTCACCACCCCCCTCCCCTGCTTCTTCCAGACCTGCATTTGTGCACCTGGATCTCCCAGAAAGGCCCCAACATTGTAATTCTGCAAACCCTAGTTAAGTGCCTGCTATGAGCCAGGGCCTGCGACACAGAGGTGCCGCTGCCTTTTCGGGTTCTTGGGAGTGGATAGGATAGAGATGTGAGTCCCTTGATCCCCTAAAATGAAGATAACTTAGGGATGATGCTCTTCACTGCTCTGTTTTACATGTGGGGGGATGTTGGTTGCTTTCTGCAGGTGGCAGCTTCCAGTGGGACGCAGCCTGCTCATTTCTGTGAACCTGGTCATTTGTTCAGAGCCACTAATCCTGTGGTTTTCTTGACCTTCTAAGACCTGGAACCTTTCTCAGCCCTCCCACCATGGCCCTTGATCCTTTCACAGATGTGTAGAAGTACCACTATTTTTTCATTCCTTTCCAGAGCTTTTCACAGATCTGCAATATTCCCCTGTATCCATGCCACTGAGCCATTTTCCACCTGTTATTCCCAAAGGCCTGGAAAAGCCTCCAGTTCCCAGCCTACATCTAAAGCCACTTCTTCCAGGAAGCCATCCAAGGGTGATATGTGGAAAAGAAAAGATGTATACCTGACTGGTGGCACAGGTATACATGTGCCGGCCTGCAAACCCAAAGGTCGCAGGTTCGATTCCCCAGCCAGGGCACATAACCAGGTTGCAAACCAGGTCTCCAGTCAGGTCTGTGGCTGGAGGCAGGTGAAAGGCAACCATACATTGATGTCTCTCTCCCTCTCTGCCTCTCTCCCTTCCCCTCTTTCTAAAAATAATGAAATAAAATCTTAAAAAAAAAAAAA